>JANHGN010014395.1:22777-82123 GCA_024605025.1 Megaceryle maxima
GTACATAAAAAAAACAAGCACAAAAATATAACAATAAAATATAATAAAAAAAAATAAAAATAAATTTTACATCTTTGAAACATAAAAAAAAAAAAAAAAAAAAAAAAAAAAAAAAAAAAAAGTAATTAAATGCTTGCTGTAGTATTTTTTACCTTTAAGTACTTTTACTGTTTTGTCTAGACAAAAAAAAAAATTTAATGCCTTTAATGCCTTTTGTTTGGAAATAAACCTACAAACTTGGGTAGCCTGAGTATTTGACAATTTCCCAGCAATTATGTAAGGCTGTGAACTTCTCTGTAAGGCCTCTTGCATTTTCCTTTTAAGTACTGGAGTAATATGTGAATCAGTTCTACAACAGCATCTAAGAGCAAACTTCTGATGTTGTGTTTTATTTCTGATTCAGAATGTCATCACAGTTGCCTTGCCAGCTTTAATTTCTTCCTATCAATACATTAATTTATGTTGCTGCTTCGGTTTTGATGATACAAGCAGATGTTGATTTAAGGGATCTTTCCCATATGAGTCCTCTATTGTCTAGTTAGGTATTTCAAATAAAGCTTTTCCGAAGTTGTGACATTCAGAACTTCTGAACTTATATTCAGAATTTCTGTATGGATTCTCTAATAGAGTTAAGGTGATCTTAATTAGTGACACTAATGTTACAACTGTAGGTATTCTTCCTTGGTAAATTCTGCTTCCTGAGAATAGCTACAGTCCTAAGGCAGACTGCTTTACCTGGTTGGCCTTACATTTCTCATCTGTTAAACAGGGATAACACTAGATTGCTACATGATAGAATACTGGCAATGAAAGCTGTACATTATGACATTCTAAAAATTATTTCCATTTTCAAGTCCTACATGCCACTTGCTTCTGTAACATTCTATTCACATTGCCAAGCTTACCTGCACTTTAGGAATACTGAGGTAAAATGAGGAAGTCCCAAACCACAGGGCAGCATCAAAGTGTCTGTCCACAAATAGTCTAAAAAATTGCTGGTGTCACTAATCCCTTATTAGATATAATGAGGCTCTAAAATTTCTTTTTGAATTGCCTTCATTAACCTGAGTCCTGTGTAACCTGGAGAGGCAGATTTTAAATGTCTTTGTTAACATAGCAGAGAGGTTATTGGAGGTTAATCCCTGAAGCATGACATTTTATGCAGTTATAAATTTATTTGTGTACATCAAAAACACAAACGGTTTAAAGTTCAGCCCTTGTAGTCTGTCTAGAGCTTAACTCAATGCACAATCATGGCAGATATCCAGATAGTGGTTGTGCCAGGCTACAAAGTTGGTTTCCCTATAGTGGTGAAGCTGAAACCATCTGACTTCACATACTCAAAGCCAGTTTACTGTTGAATTGGCAGTAGTTACGGTCAGGCTTCAGTTGCAAGAAAATGCTTCATTACTTCCAAGCTTCCCCTTCAGTGAGGAACACTTACAAGACCATAAAACTGCCAGTGTCTTTCTAAGATATATCATGGCAACCTGGTAGAACAGCATCTATTTTTCATCTGAAGAGTTAGTGCTTTCCAGTTATGTAGAAGGCTACAGTAGTAATATTTATTTGCCCTCTGACTTCTTTTCTTTTGCTCTAAGCTTTGTCTCTCCTGAAATGCACTGGTCTGTGCCAACAGTGGGGAGACTTCAGTTCTTCTGATCATCTTCTACTGATTTTAAAACAGGTAGAGACATAACTGATGGATATTCTGCAGCATAGTTTAGCACTCTTGCCAGAAAAAAAAAGGAGGAAAGTGCCACACATTTAACCACTCTCTGTGTAAAGTGCCACAAGTTGATACTTTGTTCCCCTCCTAATCTCCCAGATAAAATCCATCCTCGCTGTTTTTGTGTGGTAACTGTGCATGACAATCCATTTGCAGTACCATCTGACATTACAAGTTCCCTATTTTAGTTCAGATTTTGATAGAAGAATTTAAGTTGGTTGGGAAGGGGGGAGTTTTCCCTTTCCTGCTCACAGTAGGAATAGTGTGGGAAGTGAAGGCAATCAGGTGGCAGCCCTGTGCCCTTGGGTTTTTGGAGAGCAAGAACAATCACTGACTGATCATGAAATACGGGATTTTGGTGCAGTCAAGTGTTCCATTAATGTAACAATCTGATAATTGCAAGGCAGACTTGGTGTGGCCCCTCAACTGCAGCAAATCCATGTCTTCCTCAGGCTTGTCTTGCTGAAGTCGAGCAACAGCTTCTGTCCTATGTAATTTTTTTTTCCCAAAGTTCTCTTACAAACCCAGATGGAGAGAGGCCTGCTGGGGAGGAACAACAGAATAAATAGATAGAGGGATTAAGTTTTTAGGCCTTAAACACTACAGAGGCATTTTTAAAAGAGTAATCTTACTTTGCATTTACTGGAGTAAGACTACATATAGTTCTGTGAGAATGAAGGGACAACTGAAATATTTGTGTAGTTCATCCAGTTCCATCAGTTCATTACAAAGGTTTAAAATTTCTTCTGAAATGTACTGAATATGGGAAAAATAATTTTTAAAACTTTCAGAGTTCTTTACATATAACTTCATCCGATTTGAGTTTGAATTGAGGACTATTCACGAGTTAGCAAGCCAGTTAATTTCTCTGAATAACGTGTAGAGTATTGCAGCTTACGTGAATCTTCTGAAGAATACTGTGTGCAGTTGATGGGTGTGAATGCTTTGTCTTGGTTTCTTTTAGGTACAGAATAGAGAATACTGAGGAGAGAGAGAAAATTAGTATGCTGGAGATTTCTGTTTCCCATTACTTTTTAAATTATGCTGTCTGGGTGGAGTCTGAATCCTTACATCTCCATTTAAGGAGTGAGGGAGAGGTCTGAATGTCTCTGACAGTTAATTTCAGGTAGCAGATCCAACTGATTCTCATGCATACTGGCAGAGCAGAAGAGTGGGACATAAAAATACCAAAAAACAGAACTTAAGGCATTAGATCTTTTGATAGCAGTATGTCATGCAGTCTTGTCGAGGTTTCATGTGAGAAGTTCAGTTATTTAATTCATGAAAAATGTTTGGAAAACGATGTATGAATTTTAATCTAAACTTAAAAGAAGCTAAAAAGAGAGGGAAGGAAAACATGCAGAAGCAAATGAAAAATGAAGCATGATACTGGCAGTTTAGTTCTGTGGAATGTTGAAGGTTGGCTGAAATCAGTTTGTTTAAATTTATGCTTTGTTGTAAAGTTTTTCATTGTTTCACTTCAGTTTGAACCAGTTTTCTCTCTTAAACCATTAGTAAAGTCCCTATATCTGTTTTCTCACAATATGGATGGTGTTCAGGGCTGTCCAAATCTGAGAACGTAGACCGAACTCACAGAGTCCAGATACAGATGCGTGAGAGAATATTATGCAGGCAAGTGCAAGCATACCAAGATGCCTTGAAGACCCTGAATGGACATGTCACAACAGTGTTATTGTACTTATTAAGTAATGGAGTGCTTTGTTTTCTATGAAACATTTCTCTGAACCTAAATCTTTCTGTATCTCAGCTATTCTCCACAGTTTCCTAGTGGGGCTATGAGATGTGCTGAGGAATAATATATCCAATGGTTTACAGTAGGGCACAGAGAAGATGAGGCACAAAGCTTTAAGCAGAGCTTCACACTCATAAGATACACAGCTCTAAGCAGAGATGCACATTCAGTAAACATTGTCTGCCTTTTCTAAAAAAGTTTTTACTTTAGGTCCCAGATATTTTTTTTTCATGGCTGCCAAAGAAGTTGTACTGAAAAGCTGTAACTGCACACAGAATTATTGTCATTGTGGTCACAATGCTGTCAATAGTGATACGAGCCTTTTATTCCTTTTGTCATGTGAATTCTACAACATAATAAGTAATATTAAATTTAATATGCTAATTTGTATATTGTGATTTCTGATTTTTGTAGCTGGAAACATGAGCTACTTACATGAAGCAATGACTTTAAGCCACATTTTCCTTAGAATATACATGGCTCTGTAAGCTAAGTCAAACACAGCATTTCTTACTCAGGCAAAACTTTCACTGACTTCAGTGGGGGTTTTGCTGAAGTAAAGACTGGAGGATTTGGATCACCAAGCATAGAACACAGAGTTTTCTGTAACCTTGGGCTGAATTGCACAGAAGACAGTGGGTGTTTGAAGGAAAAAGGAAATAGACTTTTTTTCTACAATAATTTCAGCCCTGTTAGTGCTGAAGTTAAAAGCATTCCTTCTCAGAAAGCCTGGCTTCTAATTTCTGCCAGTGTCTGGGGCTCAGGACATTAAGAATTGCATTTGAAATTCTTTGTACTTTTATGCCAAGTTTAAGGAGATACTATTCAATGAATTAAGAGTATTAGTATGGTCTGTGTTTTTGTCATGGAGTAACAGAATAGATGCATTTGTTTTCTCTTGCTTTAAGTTTAAAACAAAGACTGGCGAATATCCCACAAATACAAGAGCCTTGAATCAAGTCCAGGAAACATTTATTTACCCAATACAATAAATATACAAGTCCATCTGACAATTATTTGCTGCTTAAAACTGGTTTTATAAGCTTCTCCAGTAAAATGTAGTTAGAGCAGTTTTCCTCATCACACTGTTGACTGCCCGGGTACCAAGATAAGCTCATAGTTTTACACTGCTGTGTAAAACTAAGCTTTAAATATCAACAAATAAGAATATTAGCGTTTTACAGCAACTTTTCCCTCATGTCTGTGTCCAAGCAAAATGCAAGATACTGGAGACGCAAGCCTGGAGTACTTACATAGTAAAGTGTAGCAGTAGCATCTTCTTAGCTATTTGTACAATGGAATTGATGAGTTCAGTACTGAAAAGGATGTCAGGAGTGGAATTTTTCATGTGAAATTAGTTTTTGTGCTTTCATGCTCATAGAGGCTGGGTATGTCATAAATGTGGCCTGTTGAAATGTTATTGTGGGCAAAGCTGGTGGTTGATAGGAGTTGCTTGCACAAGGGGTGCTTGCTTTTCTAGGAGCAGCTTATCTGCTTTATTTGTTAGTGGTTAGATTTGGTACCACAGTTGCTTTAATCTCTTGTGTTCTGTGTAGTGCTGGAGAATATTAAGGAATAGGGAAGCAGAATGGGAAGCGTTGATGAACCTCATGCTGAACCCTGTCATCCTGAAACCCTACCTCTGGATATAAATCCTGTGGTGTATCCTGTGGCCAAAGCTAGGAGGAAGGGAAGTCTGCCAGGGAGGTCTGGAGCCACACAGGATTGTAGGGAGGGGATGGAAGGGCTGTATCCTAAACCATGATGGTTTATTCAGGCCTATAGATTTCATAGTCCTTTTTAAACAGTGTATGTCAACCCAAACTCTTTGTTAATGTTAGGCAGAGTTCCAAAATTCTGTGTCAGAACTTCAAAGTGCTGCTAATTTTTCTCTAGGATAGAGACTAGAACACTTAGGCTCTTTCTTAATTCTAGCATCAGGTTTCTAAAACTCTATGGTATGAATTTTTTTCATACCAAGACTGTATGCATTGTATCCAGAATAATAGAAATAATTCTTTTGGAAACTGATCTTCACATATAGGCAAACAGAATTCTGTCCCAATTTCTTTGAATTCTAATCTGTGAACAGAGATATTTTTTTAATTATTATTTTTTTTTAATAAATAGATAGTAGGAAGCATCATGTGACTTTTTTACAGCTTCTTATGAAATGGTCATTCCTATCTGGGATAAATTCTTCAGAAAGAAAATATTTTAAAAGTAATATAGTAAGTACACAATAGGCCAAATTCTTTGGTCTTTATAATACACATTGCAAGCCTGTGTTCCTTGTATAAACTCCTTGAATTTCCTGGTTATTGAGCCTGCTTAGTGTGTTGGAAGAGCAGAGAATTACTTTTCCTCCTGTCAGGTTAACTGTGTGCTTGAATATCATTTGGTCTTATGCTATAGTGCACAGTGGTGGAAACTCTTGGCTCTGCTTCATGTAAAGAGCACAGAGTAGTGGAAGCTTCTGGCTCTGCTTCATATTCATGCACTTCAAGCAGTTTATTCAGCACTGTCATTGCATTATGGAATCTTCTTTTCTAGCATGCTGTCTTTGTAGTTGGACAGGTACATTGCTCCCCACTACCACACATAGCTTGCCCTTGCTTCTTGACTAGGAGGGACTTGGCAAAAACTCATCTGGACTGATCCTGCAAAGGTCTGGGAATTTTAAGACTGTCGGGTAGAATTTTCCAATGAAGGAGAAGTACCTCACGTTGTAACTATCATTACCACAAGCACTGCTGTGCTGTATCAGTATGAAATAACAAGAACATTTGAAGAAATTTTAGAAGAAAGTGTTCCATGGAATTACCCCAACTAGTGATCTTTGAATTGTCATTTTTGTAAAACACCAGTTATTGATAACCTATATGATTAAAAGCTGGATCGAAGAATAGTAAGATCTAGCTTAAATGCCTAATTATATATCCATAAAGAATGAGAGTATCAAGCCAAGCACATCCGGCAGTAGAAAGGCAAACAGTTCTGCTTTTTTTACAAAAATGGTGATATTCAGGAATGGGCATTAACGTTTCAGGAGGCAAAGATTAATATCCAGTGATGCTTCATGAACCAAGCAAAATACATAAGACTTTTTGTCATTTTCCAAACCAAAAGGAGAGATCCTGAAAAATTATCTCTTAGTCCACAGCCTTGAAATTAGGACTATACATCCTACTGACTGAATTTAGAAATGTGAGATAAGTTTTTGAATTGAGAAGTAAGTAAAATGAGAGTAGGTGAAATACTTTGTATTCTAAGTATGCAATCACAGAAAGAGAGCTTGGATTTATAGGTCGGGTACTGCAGTTTCTGTAAACGATTTAACTAGACCAGATTTGACCAAACATTAAGCCAGTATCATCCATTTAGATGTTAGAAATGCTGGAAACTGTAGACAATCTCATTTATAAGTTCTAAGTGTTCTAAGGGCTCAAATGGCATAAATAAAAACAATTGTGTTTGCTTCAGGAAACAGAACAGTAGAACAGTATTTAGTTTGTACAGATGTAGGAAATTCAGGTGATAAAACTCTGTACAGTATCTTATGGAAAGAGAAGTTGGGTTTTTTTAATGGTATAATCTTGATGCAGGATGATTTTGGCACTCACATCTGTCTGAGTGGGTTGGCTGTGATGACTTCTGTGCAGCATGGAGGGCAAGGAATGTTGGCCGGTCTTCACTCTGTCTTCTGGGTTGTCCTTCTTGCTCAGTGAGGAAGACTTGTTTTTTTGACGGAACTTTTCTAACCTGTTAGTTACTTAAGAGTGACTGTGATGCAGAAGCTCACTCCATAAATCCAAAGTAGAGGTGCTCTGCATTGTCCATTGTTTCCTTGTTAGGGGTGATTTCATGGCAAATGTCTGTCTGTTGCACCAACAGGAAAAGGAATGATAGATGTGACCTCCTGTAGCTGCACTGCCCTCCTGCATTTGCCAGAGTGTAGAGTCTTCCACTGGTGACACAGTGCAGGCTGACAAACATCACTTTCCTCAGTTTTAATGCTCAGCGTCCTTTGTTATCAACACAGACCCTTTTTTTTTTAAACTGTTACTTTTTTTTTTTTTTTTTCCCTTGGAGCTCATATATGTTTTCATCCATACTCAATATTTTTGGTACAATTCCCTACCCAGACTTCTGTGTCATTTGGAAGATGTCAGTCTGTCAGTGTTTTGGTTTACCTCTATCAAAATATTTTGAAGACACTCTGTCTTATTGTCTTTTGGAATATTTCCAGCAACTGCTTTTGTAAGAATTTTTACAGTACATTCTCTAGACATAACTGTAATCCAACTAATGAAAAACAATTCAAATTTTTCCATGGGAAGAGAATCACTTGCCAACCATAAATTGGCACCAGAACGGACACTACTGGTTGCTTATTAAATTCTCTCGTTGTATCCTCTGCTAAACCAATTGCTAATCTTTTAATTGATCTCTTTACCTTAAAACTGATTTTCCTCAGCTAGCACTGATGTCTTTGCAATCTCTTCTAGTTTCACAGAAAGTCTCTTGTCACTAAAAACAGTATAGTAGCATTATGCAACATACTTTTAATTCCTTTAAGCTGTTTTAAGTTTCCAGTAAATTTTCTTAGAACATTGTACTGTCTTTTATTACAAGTTTGGAGTTTAATATGAAGTGAACTATTATGCAAATTTTTCATCTACTTAATTTGTTCCTGATATGGATGTTAAATATAAAGGTAAGCAAAACAAATGCAGTCTAGGATGTTCATGTAAAAATATGTTAATCCTTATACAATGAGTTGTCTGTATTGTATGACTGCAGATACGTGCTGTATATTAACATAGCTCTAAGGAGAGTAATGATTTTCAGCAAGTTCACGATGAATGCCTTGTTGATGGTGATTCATATATCCTTTCAGGTGTGTTGACATAAGTAAATATTGCACATTTTGATAGTACTCCCTGATTCTTTTAGTATTACTTGCATATTGCTACTTTAAAATTTATTATTTATTTATAACCATGTAGGTGACTTAGGTCAATTTTAGGACTCATGAGTTTGGCTTAGTTTTCTGATTGACTTTCAGTTGATTTTGAAGGACAGGTCTTTACTTTCTTTGTATAGTGATACGGTTTTATTGATTCTTTTTTTTTTTTCCTCTTTTCTGTCTTTGTTCTTGTATTTTCTTTCATCTCCAGTTTGTTACAGGTTTTTTTAATACTTTGTTGTATTATTGCACACATTTTGAAATGACATATGCTTCATGTATCATTAGATTACACAGCTGATGTTATCACCCTACCACTCTCCATCATTTTCAAAAGATCATGGAAAACAGGAGAGGTGTCTGTGGACTGGAGGAAAGCCAGTGTCACTCCGGTCTTCAAAAAGGGGCAAGAAGTAAGATCCAGGAAATTACAGACCAGTCAGCCTCACCTCCATCTCTGGAAAAAAGATGGAGTGGCTCATTTTGGATGTCATTTCTAAATACACGGAAGAGAAGGCGGCTATCAGGAGTAGTCAGCATGGATTTACCGAGGGGAAATCGTGCTTGACTAATCTGATAGCCTTCTGTGATGTTGTGACTGAATGGGTAGATGCAGGGAGACCAATGGATATAGTCTGCCTTGACCTTAGCAAGGCTTTTGACACAATCTCCCATAGTAACCTCATGAGCAAGCTCAGGAATTGTGGTATAGAAGAATAGATGGTGAGATGGATTAAGAAGTGGCTGGACAATAGAGCTCAAAGCATGGTGATCAATGATGCAGAGTCCAGCTGGAGAGCTGTAACTAGTGGAGTCCCCCAGGGATCAGTGCTGGGTCCAGTACTGTTCAACATCTTTATCAATGACCTTGATGATGGGACAGAACGAGTGCCTTCTCAGTAAGTTTGCTGATGACATGAAGCTGGGAGGTTTGGCTGATTCACCTGAAGGCTGTGTGGCCATTCAGCAAGGTTTGGACAGACTGGAGAGCTGGGCAAAGAGGAACCTAATGAGTTTCAACAAGAGCAAGTTCAGAGTCCTCCACTTGGGAAGGAACAACAAAATGCACCAGTACAGGTTAGGAGGTGATCCGATAGAGCGTAGCTCTGTGGAGAAGGACCTTGGAGTCCTGGTAGACAACAAATTATCTATGGGACAACAATATGCCCTTGTGGCCAAGAAGGCCAGTGGTATCCTGGGGTGCATTAAGAGGAATGTGTCCAGGAATTTGAAGGAGGTTCTCCTTGCACTCTACTACACCTGGAGTATTGCATCCACCTCTGGGCTCCCCTGTTCAAGAGGGACAGAGATCTACTTGAGAGTCTCCAGTGGAGGGCTATGAGGATGATTAAGGGACTTGAACACATGCCTTACAAGGAAAGGCTGAGACACCTGGGGCCTTTTAGTCTTGAGAGGAGAAGACTGAGAGGGGATCTTATTAATGTCTATAAATACATGAGGGATTGGTGTCAAAAAGGCAGGGACAGCCTCTTTTCACTCGTGCTCTGGGACAGGACAAGGGGCGATGGGTTCAAACTCGAACACAGGAAGTTACACCTCAACGTGAGGAAGAACTTCTTTGCTGTAAGGGTTACAGAGCACTGGAATAGACTCCTCAGAGAGGTTGTGGAGTCTCCTTCTCTAGAGACTTTGAAGATATTTCTGGGTGTATTTCTGAGTGATCTGCCCTGGTTTTGGTCCTGCTCTGGCAGGGGAGTTGGACTCGATGATCTTCAGAGGTCCCTTCCAATGGCTAACATTCTGTGTTGTGTACATGTGATCAATTTACTGTGTAATAGAGTTGGTGAAATTGTGGACGTGGTTAGTTGTGAATAGTTCTGCGTGTAGACTGTGCATGGTGATAGCACGCTAATAGAAAGTTTTGTTCCCTCCAGTTTTGGTGGCAGAGAGCTGCTGGGAAACCCTACCTACTATGGTTCCTCTATGTTTAGAGAATTCTGCTCTTTGATGTATGCAAGCTACTCACATTGCCTACGAGAGAGATGTCTCTTCAATATTACATAGGTATGAATGCAGAAAACAGATGCATGCATGTGTGTTGGCAAATTTGATTGGGATATTGATTCATTGTAATAGCAAATGCAGCTGATAGAATTCTGTGCTCTGGACTATTTTATGAATTTGTTCCAGGTGGAAATTCCCCTCTTCCTCCTCTCCTTCCTTGGATAGGAAACCAAACTGTGTGTTCTCTTGGCTGGTTCTTTCTTTGCTGGCCACTGGTATTTTGTTGGCTGTTTTCATATATCTGTTGGCTGTTTCTCTAATTGGAAGAACTTGAGTATTCCAGAAATTTTATTGACACTGTACTACCTGCTTTTGCAGTTACTTGTTTTATACTACTTAATAGTGAAAAACAGTCTCTTCTTTATCACTTTTATTTGTTGTTTGGGTAGACTTAAGGACTAGTGAAAATAAAGATGCAAGCAAAATGACAGACACTTGGAAAGATAATGAGACCGGTCAGTTCTGTATCTTCTCTTGCGAGCCGTGCCCATTATCAGCGGAGAAGTCTGCTTCCTAAGAACTACACTAAGCACGTAAGCCTGGCAAAAGTGGAGCATATCTCAGCTTACCAGAAACAATATGTCTGTGGATTGAGTTTCCTATGTTGTCTAAAGGTAACATAACCATAAAGCTAAAGTTTTCATTTTGTGTCATATAAAAAGTATATGTAATCATCCCATTGGCTACAACTTACCTATTTAACCAGTGTTTTAGCAGTCATGATACAGGAATTAGCATAGGTTAGAAGTTATTATTCAGCAGTAGCTCATATATTTCCCTGTGTGGAACAGTATAAAATACCTACAATATGGTGAGGTAACTTTGACAAGTAGTGCTTTTTATTAGCAGTCACCATATATTTTATGTTGTGCGCACTGGTAACAGTGATCATACTGGTTTATTTAGTTTGACCTTTCAGTAATTTGCTTTACTTCCTAATTCATGCATGTCTGCACAATATTTAAAGTGGCATAACCAAGGATGAAGTAGTATATGTATGCTTCTATATTAAAGTTATTAGTTAGCACTTAAATTTGTTCAACCTAGACAAGAATTGCTGTTGTAATTAAAAAAGCACTGGGTAAGAGGGTGTGTAATAAGCTAATTTGTCTGCTTGTATTTTGCTTTGAGATAGTAAGCTACAGAATTCACTGTCATTCAGAGTTTTGAAGTCTTCATAGCACAACATACCTGCTTCGTCAGTTTTGCCTCTTGTAAAAGAAAATACATAATTTCATTGACTGAAATACTGGCTATTCTTTCAATTAAGCATATCCTAGAGAACTGCACAGACTATGAATTAATTTTGTATTTGGGTACTGACAATTTCTTTGGCAGTCAGAGGAATAACGTAGGGTGGAATTTAGACCCTCTCTATTCTTGGTATAGAATAGATTTTCTGAAATAGGCTTTTCTAAGCAGAGGGAGTTAACATCATATTCTCAGCAAATTATATTAACTCCCACATAAGTAAAACTGGTCTTGTTCCTGGATTTTCCTTTTCTTCCAATTTAAAATAACAAAATATGAGATGCAGCTTAGTGTTCTCCCTTAGCAGAAGGATTCTTGTTTGGGATTGTGCAAGTCTTATGTGACATAGTCACATAAGATATTATTTTCATCAAGATAAGATATTATCAGATAAGATATTATTTTCATCAAGGCTTTGTTATTCCCACTTCCTAGAGAGCTTTACCTCAGAGAAAGCTTGTCCTAGGGTTTTGGATGGTTTTACATATCAAAAATCCCTTTGTTCTTCATACCTGATAGTCTTGTGTTTCTACAGTTGGACAGTGTTTTTAATTGTGGTGGGTATTGGAGTAGATGTTAAGGAAATTAATAGTAGCATTTATAAGGAATCAAATACTATTTCAAATTCAGATAGAAGTTGTAGACAGCTTAGAATCTGATCAGCATACAGAAACTAAATTCTCTGATTAGTTGTATGTGCAGTAAAAGATTAGAAGAGTAGTTGTGCTCACAATGGATTTTGATGAATAACATAAAAAATTATTCCAGAATTGTGTTATTGTAGAAGACAGAGCAAGCAGAACAGTCTTGGACAGAAGAGTTGTCTGGGGTGTCTGGCAGGATGTCAGAGAATTCGCACTGTTTGTACTGTGATGGGCATTTATATTTACATTGGAATTGCTATACTAACCTAAATATTAATCAGAGTGTCTCCTGGTTGCATAGGACCAGTTCATTAAATCACACTACAAAGGCACTGGGAAGTTCAGCTAGGTGGTACACTCGTGTTACTAGCTGTTGCTGAATACTATTATGGAGAAGTGATGCATTCTTTTCCACTGAGTTTGCCTGATTGAGAAATCTTCTTTTCAATAAATAAAATAGCAGAATTACTGTTGAGTTCAGTACCCAGATAACGTACTTTTAAGGGTGAGCAGAGTACATATCCAATACACTCTCACCATGAAGAAACAGATATTGAGTGATAAAGTGGAGAGAAAAGATTGAATAAAAGATGCAGGATTGAAAAAGGACTGGGACTCATTTTTTCACAGGAGCCAGCAAAGTAATGTCTTTGCCTTTAAGTTGCAGTAGACACAGTAGAGCTAAGGTGAAAGAAATCATCAGTTTTCTGGTTGAATAGCACTCGCTGGCAGAGTAATAAATTTTGAAAAGGCACAATTAAATGGAAGAAAATCCTTAGTTCAGAGCCAGAGGAACATTGGTATTTATTGCCAGCAAGAGCCTAAATGTGGTTCTGCCTTGAATAGAAACGTGGTGTTACTTTGTCTTCCTGTAATGTACTTTCAGGTACCTGGAGTAGAGAGAATCAGCCTAACGAGTAAGAGCCCCAAGAGAGTTGGTTTTTTGCTTTTGCTGGGAGTCAAGAATGGGCAGACTGTGGTTAATCCTAACTGTCCTATCTTGGCACAAAGAACGTGTAAGTTACATCATTGAGTTCATTGGTAGTTTGGAGTGAAAAATTTTCAAATGTGTAAAATACAACTGAAACTGAGGTTGCATGTGACTGGTGCTATATGGTGAGTGAGAGAGAATATGACATAATACCTCAGGCCAAGCCAATTTACTAAAAGGTGGGTGGTACATTCTAAGAATGTAAGTGCTGGGAAAAAGATGCGTGTACTTCGCTGCTAGCTTGATAAATATAATAGATTCTAGATCTAAGTGTAGAAATGAAGCTAGGAAATTATCTCCTGTCATTGAATATTAATTTATTGAAAGAACAGCTCAATTCTTGTTGCTGCAGTACATCGGTGCTAGGTAATCCCTTGGCTTTTTGGGTATCATCAAAGCAGATAGGCACTGCTAAAATTTACTTTTTTCTTGCCTGGTGGGTACCACTTCCAGCACAGGGCAGAGAGAATGCTGGATTCAGATCCCTGCTCCTTAGGATGGCTTTGAGGTTGGTAATGCAGATTGTGAGTTAACTGAACTGCAGTGGGGACAGAGATGTTGGATATATGTAGGCAGACTAAAGGTGAAAACAGGGTGAAATAAATCCACTTCCTACCATGGGCTGTTAATGACTTTCTCGTATTTAAAGCACTGAAGCGTTTCTTCTGAAGAGGCTGAAGTTAGGCCTTGGTAAGTGTCTGTAAACCTCCTTCCCCGAGAGGCATAGGCCTGGTTCTGCTGTGGAACACAAATATGGCCATGTGGCCTTCAGAGAAGTCCAGGAAAACCTGCTGTAAATGAGGGTGAGTTTGGAGCAGCCAAGAACAAGAAAGATGTAGGAAGCTGAGAGCACTGCCTGCTGCCCTCTGCCCCATCTAACACTGAAGTCTAGACTTGGTACTGTCTATTCCCTTTCAACATGCCTTGGGGCAGAAGAGCAAGCGTCATGCCAGACATTTCAATAAAATCTGTAGTGTTTTCTTACTCAGGTTTCTTTACCTGCTGGTTGTGCCAGCCCGCCTACTCAGTACGGGTGCATTGTTGGGGGACACTTCTGCATCTCTGTGTTTTGCAGCACCTCTAGCACTTGTAAAGTCTGACCTTGGGGATTATTAGAGTTGGCGCAGATGAGAGGCAGATAAAAAGAGTTTTAGAGCGTATTGAAAGATACACTTCAATGTTGTAAATTTCCTGTGTTTGGAACAGTCATGTGAGCTTTCTTTGGTTTTTAAAGAATGAAAGCTGCAAACCCCTGCTCTCCCAGACATTCCATCATGGAATCAAATTGACTTACAGAAACAGGCAATCGTTTAAAAGTCATTAGATAAAAAGCCACTGGATACCAGCTGTTTGTTGAACAGTTGAAGTGTTAAGACTTAGAATCTTTTGCTACAGTTTCTGCAGATTCTGGTTCTAAACTGCTTGCTCTCCTCTCTGTCCTGGGAAAACATGCACCCAGTAAGTTGTGTTCCAACTTCTCATGTTGTCCTTGTCACCTACTGTCTGTCTCATCCTTGGTCATGTACTGTAAAACATACTGTTTCTGAGCTTTTACAGCTTCAGTGACAGCAGGCTGTTTTCATCCACACTCCTTCATGACAGTAGCAACTGCAGGTGAAGTCTTAAACTCTGGAGCATGCACAGTATTACTGGGATATAGTTTTAGTGTTGTGCTACCCAATTCTTAACAACTCTGTGGTGACTAGATGCCATGGTGATACTCAGGGGTTTACAGTTTGACTAGACATGGATATTGTTTTATAAGAAGAGAAAAGAGCACATCCTTGATGCTTTCTCAGCCTCCTTGCCAATTTTGAGCTCCAGATCTTAAACAAGTACAAGAATTTCTGTGTAAGCCAGTTATGAAGTCTTTAAAAATATTTACAAAACACAAAATGTTGTGTAATCCCAGTACTTTGAAAAAAAAGGAAATTATTTTTACTGCTTATGTGCTTTTAAAAGAAATGTTCAGCTTGTTTGAAGTACCTGGCAAGGAAATTTTCAGTGTGGGTTGTTTTGGCAGAGGTATAACCATCTGAAAGCAACAGCACTATTACTAGAAAGCATCTGAAAATATTAGCCATTACTATAGTTACCAGCACTGCTTTTCTTGCTTGCTTGTCTTTTTTGCTTTTCCTTGTTCCCTTTTTTTTTTTTTTTTTTCTTCCTCTCCTTTTTCCCATTTTTGTCCTCCCCTACCCCTTCTCCCCGCTGCTTCTGGTGAAGAAAGGTCAAAGCAGTAGCTGGATTCACAGGAGATCCCCTACTCATTGAGTTGCTAGGTCTTGCCCCTGTTTGGCCATGCAGCTCATCGTTCTCAGTTACACAGTTCCAGGTATAACAAGATAATTAATAATTAAGCCCCCCCGGGGAGGAGTGGGGGAAGACAGGACACAAAACAAAGAAACCACCTCAACACTTGTTAGAGAATTTTAAATTTTATTAGAATTAAAGGAATTAATTAACGTTGTCCCTGGAGATAAGACAACACTGTTTTCCGTGCTACTTTTTTTGTGAGCAACATAGCAAATAAAAAGAAATACATGCAGTTGACAGGGAGAGCTGATGAGTAAGTGTTTATTGCACAGATATATTCTGGCTATGTTAGCTGCTGTTTCAAGATTAGACATCTGTCCCTAAAATATTTCGCTCGTTGGAGGTTTTTTCTTTACTTTGAAACAACGCCAAGTTTTTTCTTCATAAGGGAGAACACTTGAATAAAAATAACCCTAGTTTAAAGCCAGTTGGGACTAGTCTACTGGCAACGACCAGAGTTCATTTCACATTGGGAATTATTAGAAAGACAGTGACTCTAACTTCCCCCATCTCAAGGGTAGCTCACAAAGTCTCTGTTATTGGCTTCTGTATTATTAAGCAGTGTGGAAGAGAGAGAAATTTACAGAAATATTGTATCTAGGACACTTTTATGGTCTGTCACTTTTCAAAATATATTTAATATTTCTTTCTTTTAGCTTTGAATTTGAAAAACATGCAAGTATTTGTGAAATACAGCGTACCCATTGTGACAGTTATTTACACAGAGCAAGCAGGTAAAACTTGTAAAGCTCCTGTTAAATACCAAAGGCAGTATGGATGTCTGAGTGGCTTAGAAAGCTGAGGTTCATGTTTTCCAGGGAGCAGTGTTGGCACATGATACTGCTTAACTATGAATTGGCTTCTGCAGAAGTTTGCATGCATTTGTCTTCCATAAAGAAGAACTTGATAGAGTTGAATTTTCTCTTTGTTAGGCCACATCACAAGAGTTATTATGTTAACAATGGCTGAAATTAGTTAGTTCCTTTGTCCTCAGTTTACCTGTCTATAAACTGTGTGCGTAGTATCTGCCTTAGGGATTTTAGGTTTCTACAGTCCACTGAGAAATTGGATGAGGTAACCAAATTGTTACCTGTTAAAACTAGAAACTTGATGTTTTGACATATTATGTTAGTATAATTTTTGTTGTTGTTGTTCTTCAGTGAAAGATAAAATGGCTATGCTTTGCTTTCCCCTTGGCTTTTTATTTTTAATCCAAATTCTACTGCTCTGAGAGGCTTCTGGCATTCATTTATCTTTGCCTATCAGTAGAGGGGACTGTAGTGAATTTCAGATAATCAACATTTTTATAACACAAACTGCAAGAAATGCTCAAATAAAATAAAAACTAGCTATGAGCTTGCACAGTAAAATTCAGGACCATCTCTCATCTGAACCTCAACAATGTTGTGGTTTTTTATGTTGAAGTTTTATTCATTAATATTTACCTACGCATCTCATTGAATTTCTAAGCATTCACTGATTCATGCCTTTTGAAGGCATTGTTTTAAAAATAATTGAAAACAAGTCTCTTGTTTTGATCAGTGTTAGTGATTTAATATTACTGCCCCGGACTCTTTCAGTTATGCACTGTGCAAAGGAAAATCCAGAAAAAAAGTGTAGAGAGACACTTTGTATATTCTGTTTGAAACTTAAAAAGAGCAAGTGAATGAGAAATTACAGTTTCACAATGATAAAATAGACTTTTCAGGAGAGCTTGTCTTGCTTTTCAATTTTAATGTAATTCTCAATGTAGACAGTTCAGATTGCTTAAAGGAACAAGTTTATAACTTCAAAACTTTAAGTCTTTGTAGGTTAACTTTTCTTTACACAATTTTTACTTCTTTTTTAACCTGCATCAAAATTTTCAGAGATGTTAAACTTGAAAACAGATACAGAGCATCTGTTGGAGCTGTTAAACTCTGACTTAATGATAGATGAAGTGTATGCAAACTGGTCGGCCTACTGCCTTGATCCTGGAAAGTGATCCACTTCGTGAGAACTGTGCACAAATCTATTTACAGGATCAGGTTGAAAAATCAGGTAATAATTTTTCAATATGTCATCCATTCAGCCTGAACCTATGTTTTTCTCCCAATCTATGTGCAGAGAGTCTGAGTGTTTGAATAGTTGGTGTGCGTGGTTTTGACATGTTGCAATGGATGTGCATCAGCTTTAGGGGGCATAACCAGTTCCATGTGTGAAATTGGGCACACATACCTATAGACTGACTTGTTGAAATCTGTGACAAGAATTTTTAGTGTGTTTCTAAGAGTCACAGCTGTAGAAATCTTTAATGTTAATAGAAGGTGCATAGGATCACAGGCACTGCCTTGCATGTAGTGTTTGTAAATTTAAAAAAAAAAAAAAGTCCATGCAATGAAGCTTTTCAAAAAATGAGTTAGCTTCAATTAGTCTAAGAAATCAAATTTAAAACAAAACTCAATAACATCATTTGCTGTGGACATGGGTATGTACAAAAACACGCATTGTGTTTTCTAAAATAATTGATGATGGAAAGAATGTGAACATATCTTTAACATGTTAAACTAGAATATGGATTTGTATATAATACAGAGACACAAGTAAATTCTTGATGGTCTCTCTGTACTTTTCAAGTACTTAATTAGATTGTCAGCTTTCCATAACAACCAAAGGAAATAAAATTTTAGGTCGCATCTCAAATTGTCAATTATCATTTCAAAACTTGTTGCTTATTCAGGCATCTGTTACTGTGTGCTGCAGTCTCTGCATTCTTCAGCATTGACAGCCAGCATATAGAAGTTGAATGGAATTCTATTGCTCAAAAGCTAGTTATTGTTTATTTTTCCTGGAGCACACAACTTGTTTAAAAACCTGCATGAATATAAGTGTAAGTCTTTGAACTTAAGTGCTTTGAGAAAAGAGATAAATCAGCTACCTTGAAAATCAGAAAAGAATCCAAGTGCTGTGGCTGTGACTTATACAGGGCATTCCAAATGGATGATGCTCTGGGGAAAGAATTCACATTGTAAAACTGCCTGCAGTTTTCATACCTATTTTGACATGTCAAGATATCCAAGAAAGAAGAAAAAGATGGTGAGAAATTGTTACACTGATATAAGGAAACAGTGTTTGAGACCAAGCACTCATAAGTGATTTGAAGAAAAGTATTAGCAGAATGAGTTCCCTATCAAAAACATTTTAGAGCAAACAATGCAATAAGAACACTGTGGGGGACAGCAGTGCACTGACTGACCTCATAAATAGTTGGATCAATTGTGAAAGTGGGTCAGTTGGATTCATTTGCAGATGTATCAGACTTTTGCTTAGCATGCCAAAATTAACCAAACCTTTAGTGAGTTCCACCTTGAGAAAACACCGTGAATTGTGGCTCTGCGCAGAGCTTATAAAGAAATTTAAAATGGGATTGAACTTCTGAAAAACATACATTCCAAAAAGCATATCATAGAAAACAACTAGATTATTAAAAGCTATTAGATGTAGCAGCCTTCAGCATAAGCACTGAAGTAAGGTATATTGAAAGAATGAGATTGAAAGAGGAGAGTGCCTGTTGAAATGAACATAAGACAAAAAAAAAAAAATCTTTTAATTCAATTTTAAATGTTAATTTTCCCAAATCTCTGTAATGTAATTATCCTAACTTCTGATTTATTTTCTTTACTATCATTATGGAAAACAGTAGGTTTTTCTGTGTGTGGTTCTGTGCATAAGTCTGTATATACAGACAAACAGATGCGTGGCTCATGTACATCTCAAATATGTGGTCCTTCCCACCTCCAAGTGTACCACTTAGAACTACACTAGGTGCAGTTAAGCCAACAGAATGACACGGGAATAGAATAGTGTGAGCAGTGATTCAGGAGGCTGAACGTTTCAGTCTAGAAAAAAGATAACTTGAGTGAGAATGAGTGAAGTCCATAAAATTTGAAAGTTCACGGAGCATGTGAAGAGGAAATGATTGTCGTTGCCTTCCTTAACACTAAGATCTGCAAGGCATTTACCTAATGTTAGTCTCAAAATAAAATGATGTGGCATGGAGTTCAACAGTGGAACTCACTGACATAGGAATTAAGGCTTCTAAAATTTAGGAAGGAAGCTAAGCATATTAGTGAAAGACCATTAAATGATACAAAAGATATGTCTGACTTAGGAAACCTCAAATAAAAAAAAATCAGCCTGGAAAAATATACTGTCAAAATAGCATATATTTGCCCTGGTTTAAGGATCTCTCTTCTGCGTCCATTGTTGATGCCTTTGAATAATGGACTTTTGGTCTGACTTGGCATGACATTCTTATTCTTGTACAGTAGCTGAAGAGTTTGGATTATTGAATAATTCACTGCCTTGAGATTCTTCTGAAGTTCTTCATACTTGGGCTTGTTTGCTAACCTTAATATCTTCATATTTGTAAGAAACTATTCAGAATGAGGAACTTGAAGTGCAAATTAGGGATTAAGTCATTATTGACAGGATGGTGAAATTGAACGTACTTTTCTGAGGCAGGCATTAGGCTGCATTTTTTTCCTCCTTGGTATGCCGGTCAAAACAAAGAAATGCATAGAGTTTTCCATTACTTGTGGACTTTTTTACTTATGCTTTACATGTTTTCCCTCTGATTAGCAGAAATAAATATATTTGAAAGCTTGCAACATTGAAATATGTCAAGATAATAAATACAACTTTTTGCTTGTACCTGGCTGTAAGTCTTGATCCTTCAAATATCAAGAAACTATGCTAGAATATAAGAAAATTTTGAAGGTAATTAAAAAATGTGTGTTGAAAGTTTCAAGACTGTTGTTATGACAAATAGTCCCAGTTCTGCACGATACGGTCAGTGGAAACCATTCACAGTAACTTCTAGAGTTAATAACTACAAAGCTCAGGAGGCAAGGACTAGTGAATTTTCTTCATAACAGAACAAATTGCTTCCTGGAGTGACGAGCCTCTGAGAAAGAGTTAGTAAGTTGTATTTCACTACTCCATGTCTAATTTGTCTGTCAGATTTTATTTTATATTGAAGAGCACTGATATGGTAATGACTCAAAAGAGACCAAGTAAAGCTCAGTGGAGACCTGGACTTAGCTTAACTGTCAATTATCTTCACTTGCATCATTAAGGGAAGTCTTTTTATTCAAACCAGGCCATTCCTGTAACTGTTTTGTACAAGCTGACAGGAGGGTATTTTCTTCCTTGTGTCCAGATTTTACTCATCAAGTGAGTATTAGTTATGTTTCCCAGCTCTTGAATTACCCAAGCAAGAGAAGAGGATAGAGTGTCAGGACAGCAGTCCCTACTTTGCATCTCTGATTAAGATTGTTCAAGAAGTTCATAACAGCTGTGAAAATTTAGTATATATTCTGTATCATTGAGGACACTTCAAGTGTTGCCTGTCTATCTCCAGATAGGTGTTCTGTGATTTGGAAGTACTTATTTAAGATTTTTAGTGATGAGGTCTTCTTAGTGAATTCTAGTATTTGTTACCTTTTCATGTCTCCTTTGAGATGTTTAAAACAGCTTTGTTAAGGAGCAGATTAGGGGGAAAAAAAAAAAAATCCTTAGGTTGCAAGAATAGTTCTTTTGCAATACAAGCTTCTAAATCTAACCCCTGTGCAAACCCCATAAAGTCATATACAGAGGGAACTGAGAAAGGAACTTGGCATATTCACTGTCATTATCCTTAGAAAGACTATTCTTAAGTTTTTCTTTCCTGTGAGAAACTGCTTCACTATTGGCTGAATAGATGTAGGAGCATAGAAAAAGGGGGTTTATTTACAAATCTGGAATTTGAGGAAAATCAGCATCCTAATAACTGGACTTTCTGAAAGAGGGGGGTAAACTTATGAAGAAACAAGTTACCTGTTTTCTGGCTGTAGAAATGTAACTCAAAACATTTATTTTATTATTTGATAGTATTTGAGCATGAAAACAGTGTAATATATGAGCATATAAGCAGTCTATTAAAACAAGTGAAAAGGAGGGATTATTTTTGTCTAAAATTACAGTATTTTGTATTACTATTATTTTTATATAAATCATCTTTGTTAGTATAGGAAGATGGATAATTTCAGTCTAGTGTTTTTCCAGAAGTATATTCTGTCCATCATCAAACACGAGCTCTACAACTAGGGATGATGTGCTACTCCTCCTTCATTCCCTGTCTGTCATCACAAAGTCACATTGTAAAAAGGAAACTCATCTCTGCAGATAATTCCTGACAAGTAGGTGAAGATCATGTAGTAGAGGAAACTTCCCACTGCAGTACAAAACAGTTGTATTTAAAACTTATGTTTTAGTATGCTGTATAGACAAGAAGTTATTTGGACTAAACTTCTAAACCCAAAAGCAATAAAAGTAAATGAAGAACGTGAGCCAAGGGAATCTGTTGCAGACCTGTAGCGTCTTGGTTCCAAGATGATCAAGGAAGAGCTTAACAGGTAGGGAAGAAACAGGTCCCGGGACAACTATGTTTGGCATGATAGTAAACTTTTTCTCTTTATCAGATGGGATATTTGTTTTTTTTTTTGAAGTTTGCTTCCTTGAATATTTGGTACAAGTTAGAGAATCATTAAGTTTGGAAAAGACCTCCAGGAACATCTAGTCCAACCATTTACCTAACATTATTGTGATCATTAAACCATGTCCTGAAGTGACATATCTACATGCTTTTTTGAACACCTCCAGGGATGGTGACTGACCTCCTTGGGCATTCCGGTCCAGTGCCTCACCAATCCTCAGTAACATCATGTTAAGAAACAAGCACTAGTTAAATCCAGTCCTTCCCCGCTGAAGAGCAGAGGATCATCTCTATGAAGATAAAAGGTGTAACACAAGCTCAGGGCCACATGAGATCCTAAAGAGATGTGATCCACAGCTGTGTGGAAACTTCCACAAAGAAATTTTCTCAGGTATTGCTTGCATTCATAGGAAACGGGTGTTGCTATTTCTGCTAGTTGTCATGCAGTCACACACTTGAAAGGAGCTGGTTTATGCCGTAACATCCTTTTGCTCTTGTGGTCTCCTCCCTGTTGGATTCACACATCTCCTTCCCTTACAGCATTCATGTACAGCCAAAAATCCAGATTGCTGAATATGGGCTTTGTCCTAGCTAGTCTAACAGAGCTGGAGTGCACTGCCTCCTTTCCTAAATTGTGGTCAACAGGAGTATGTAAAGCTCCAGACTATTTAGATTCTACTCGTCTTGTAGGGGATTTGCAATAAACTTCTCTGAACATGTACCTTTTTATGTTTTGAGGGATGTTGTTTTCTATAGGACAGGTGGAATTCTAGTATTTCAGGACTGTGAACTCAAATACAGCTTTGCAATGATAAATTTATTTATTAAAAAATATTAAAAAATAGAAGCCTATAAAATTGCAAGATTATCTCAGTTACAGCTTAATTTGGTATATAGCTTCTTCAAGAAGAGAAAGCATATTTGTGCAAAATCATCCATGTTGCTTAAATGGATGTTAATTGGGATGATACTATATAGCTGTTCAGCGCCAAGGATGGAGATAATAGACCTATACTTGAATGGAGGATTCCACTCCTGGCTGTGATGTTGGAGATGTCTGCTGCATAGAGGAGTGGCTGCTCTGTCACTTCTATTTTTTCAGAAGGAACAGACTATATTTTTCCCTATTTGAATGAAAAATCTACCAGTCCATTTTTCTATCTTCTGTTCCTACATGGCAGGATAGAACCAGCATCATATTGGTCATCAGGCTATAGAACCTTTCATGAAATGATCAAATATTTGCTGTGGAAGCAGAGACTTTCACTGCTGTGTGGCTGGAGGTTAATGTTTGCCTGGATGTACTCAGGAGGCTATTCTAAACTTAAAAGTCATAACTTAAATTATTTGTGTCCTTCAGCTATCTTCCTGATGTTGTCTTCAAATATTATTGCTGTTTACACTCTTTATGACATTCATCAGCCAGAATGTAATAATTGTATGTACTGTAAGAGCTCAGAAGAAAACTTAAAATGCAATATTTTGAAGCCAGCAAGGAGTGATTTGTTATACTGGGAAAACAGCCATATCTTTGGATGGGTTAGATTTTGTTTTATGCTTGTTTTCTGAAGTATCAAGATTTTGAAGAGAATCGTGGAGACCTTTCATTTAATCCTGAAATGGGCATGGTACTACTTGCCAAGAATAGTACTGAGATATGATCAAGGTGGTGCTGACATGCATTAGCTTTAGCCACTGAGATAAAAGAGGTGTTTTTAAGAAGCATAGAGTTAACATCAATGACATAAGTAGTATTATTCTATTTAACTGTTTCGTGTCATTGCCAACAAGGTCAAATTAGGCTAGATTTTAAGTACTATTTCATGAATTTTCAGACTGCACTGTTACTGGATTCAGTACATCTGTACACCCAAGACCTGTCTGCATTTTTGAAGGCCTTAGTCTTGTGATCCATGTCACAAACTTACACTTTTTCTTTGTGTATGGATTCTAAGGAACAAGATACTCTTCTTCAAGAACTCTAATATGTGGAATTGGTATCTGACCTTAGATATTGAAACAGTTTTCTGCTTTTCTAGTTGAGTTGTTTAAATAGAAGTGTAAAGTTTGCTTACACTTGCTGAATCTGTGAAATTAAGTAATTTGGTATGTTTGCAGCAGATCAATATATTCAATCAGTGCTTCATTCTATGTCATTTGGAGTATTTATTTCAGATTAGATTTAGTCTGGTCTCAGAGTAAAGCAACTTTACTGTCGTTGTGGTTTTAAATTTTCCAAGATGGAAAACCAATTCATGGTTTCTAGAGATGCACAGACCATTTGAACCTCTTACACTTCTTGAGGATTAGAACTTTTTTGGACATGGAGCTTCCAGTTGCAGATGTAATGGTTAGATAAAAAAAAATAGTCAAACTTCTGAATTCAGGTACTTTTTCATTTGCTCTTGGTTTTGTCTGATCACCGTGATTCCCATCCTTAATGAAGGTGAGCCATTTTGATCCACTATAAGGTGTAAAGACAAAAAACTGAAGTACCAGGATCTGAAGCCCCTAGATGTGCTTGTGAATGCTCTGGCAGTGGATACATATTGTGACCAGACTAACCCTAGGGCCTAGGCATGGTGAAACAAGTCTCCTTCTCTATTATAGTCATGTCCTTACAGTTGGAATCAGTGCCTAGAGGCTCCTGAATGGTTAAGACAGATTTCTTCTAACACAGGCAGAAATGCATGCTGCTGACAGAAAGGTATCCTATCAAATGAAGAAAGTGACTTACAAGGCTTGCACTCACCTTCAATGTATATTTTCCATTTGCCACTGGAATGTCTACATTATGATGAGGCACCTGAATCTCCATCACTCTTAAATGCTACCAACATGGCCACTTGAGTAACTAAATCCTTTAATAAGCTATTTGTAGAGTAGATGTCTCAAAGCTGAATAGCTATCCTTACCTTGATAAGGTGAGAGGCAGCAATCATCTGTTTCAATTTCAGCTCTTTGTTGCTGCGGTATTGCTGGTCATTAGCTTGATTTCATAGACCTTAAATGGGTTCTGTGTATGGGAGAGCTGCGTGTCCCATTTATAGTATCTTTCTATAAAACAAAAACCATGTGAGAGAAAACGTTTTGCTAACTGTCAGAGGTACCAGTGTGAGATGCGTTCTTTATATTTTTAATTCTTTTTTTATTAGGTGTTAGTAGTTTTAGACCATCTTCTCACATGGTTACTTTTCCTGGATGGCTTTACTTTTTCCATTGTAACAAGAATAAAACCTTTTTTCTCTCAAGCAATTCTCTAGGCAGCAAGAAACCATTGAACGTATTACTGAAAGAGTCTTTATATGTCTTTATGTGAATAGTTCGGGGTTTTTTAATAAACTGGTGCATATCTAGATGCTATAAATGTCGTTTGGATTCTTAAGGTTGTCAAAAACGAATAGTTTGTTTATTCTTGCTGTCTGAAATTTATCTAACAAAATGAAGCTAACAAAGTACAGACAGGTAATGAAAACAGCTATTGTGCAGGTAGAAAATCTGTGATTAATTAAGTGGGTGGCATCTGGATGTGACCACAATCTATTTGTGAAGGGCTGTAAATAGCATCAAAGATTTGTGAGCATTAGGTCTGTGGACAGCAGGAAATACTTGAAAGCCAAGGTAGGATCAAATGTTTGGGTAAAAATTATGGTTACAGCTAACCACAAATCAAGTGAGAGCTATTAGAAAGTTGTTTGTTATCCTGTGGTTGAATGTAAATTCTCAACATTGCTCCTTTGATTTATAAAACAAATGAGGCTTAGGCTGCAACCTTGAAGACACGTGAGACGTTGAAGTAAGACAAGCAGGCTATACTGTCTTTGTGCTCTCTCTTGGAAGTTTTTTGAAGGTATCTTGCATGGTTCCTTGCTTTTGAACACGCAGTTTATTTTGTTTCCACTGAAGGGTGTGCACCACTTACCTTGCACTGCTATTTGTACACGTTAAGTACCATATACAGTAAAATGCCTAAAAAACTGGCTGTGTGGTGTAATTTGCTTGCTGTTCTCTTAAAATGCTATGAAGCATACATTTTGACTCCCTTAGGGATCAGCAAAGGTGAAAGCACTTCCTGGAAATGTGTATCATTCTTCTCATTTACAAATAGCTCTGGTTAACGAGGTGTATTATTGATTGGAATCCCACCAGGGTAGGGGATGTACTGGCATGTGGTAACTGTTACTCTGCAGTCATAAAATCTTCGTTGGCATCTCTTCTAATATCTCTCAGAGCCAGAGCAATTAAAGGAATAATCTTTATCTAACTGTAGAGGTTAAATCTGTAAGTTTGTATGTGAAGGTCAGAGGTTTTAACAGTGGCCAGAGAAAACCAGTATTGTTATCCTCAGCTTCTTCACATGTTGAGGAGATAGAATCATAGCATGGTTTGGGTTGGAAGGAACCTTAAAGATCGTCAAGTTTCAAACCCCTGCCATGGCAGGGACAACTCCCCCTAGACTAGGATGCTCAAGGTCCCATCCAACCTGGATTTGAACACATCCAGTGATGGAGCATCCACAACTTCCCTGGGCAACCTGTTCCAGTGTCTTGCCATCCTTGTAGTGAAGAATTTCCTTATTTCTTATCTATCTTATCTAAATCTACTCTCTTCCAGTTTGAAAACATTACACCTCATCCTGTCACTACAGGCCTTTGTGAAAAGTCCCTCCCCAGCTTTCTTGTAGGCCCCCTTCAGATACTGGAAGGCTACAATAAGGTCTCCCTGGAGGCTTCTCTTCTCCAGGCAGAACAAACCCAACTCTCTCAGCCTGTCCTCGTAGGAGAGGTGTTCCAGCCCCCGATCATCTTTGTAGCCCTGCTTCCCATATCTTTACTACTCCCTGCAATTCGGTATCATCTGTACATTTACTGACAGCACACTTTTGTTTTAGTGTCCTGGTCCTTAAAGAAATGTTAAATTCTATTTGCTCAAGTAGGCCTTCCAGAGAGATTTAACTAGTAGTTGTTTGTCAGTTGGATTTTAGAGCAGAGATCACTATAACCCATTCGGTTTCTCACCCACTGTATTGTTGACTTACCAGTCTGGATTTCCCCTGTTTGGCTTTGAGTACTGTGGGAGACTATGTCAAAGGTCTTATAGTCAACGTTTAAAAAAAAAACATGCCCTGCTCTCCACTTACCCACTGAACTAGTCATTTTACCACAGAAGACAGTAGCTTGTTCAGCGTTGACTCAACCTTGGTAAATATGTGATAGTTGTTCCCAGTATTTTTTCTTGTCTTTCATGTGCTTGGAAATGTGTTTCAGGAGAATTGGCTTTGCAGTCTTTCTGAGGGTGACCAACCTGCAACTGAGCCTTAAGTCCTACTTCTTGCCCTTAATGAAGATGGATGTGACATTTGCTTTTTCCAGTCATTACACATTGCCAGGAATCACCATGACCTCACTGTGATGTCATCCAACTCCATTAACATTCTTGCTGTCATCCTATCTAGTCCCAAAGTTTTGTGTACATAAAATTTACTCAGGTGCTCCCTAAATCTCTCCTCAGTGGGAGTGATTTAATTTTACAAAAAATATAAGCGAGTGGAAAAATAGAATATATACTTCTGTTCGATACACTTAAAACCAAAAGTCATTTAAATTGTTTAGTAACCATGGAATTGGACCGTGGTATTGATGTAGTTCTGCCCTGTCAAATCCATAAGGACACCAGCTTCTGTGACTTGATAAATTTCCAGTTGATGGCAACTTTTATGTCAGTGAGGATTCCTTTTGAGGAAAACCAGCAGATTTGGATTAAAGTATTTATGATTGATAAATTATGTCCACCTGGTTTCCAGACAAGGAGAGCAGGTGATTCAAGAAAAATAATTTTGAGAGTTTTCACCTTCATTTCAGTTTTGTATAACATGTTTCAGGTTAAAATACCTCCCAAACCAAAAGAAATCTTTGGATTGACTGATAAATTTTGAAGAATGTATTACTGATAACAAAGTAGCAGTAGCTGCTACTCATGTAGTAGAGGCTGATTTGAAAAGACCATTAATACAGATGTTGTGCATAGGTATAAATAATTAACTTTTTTTCTATGTGGACCTCATACATTTTGATTTCATAAGGATTGTAAGTGCCACCTTGTGGACAACATTATCAATCTTATATCTCATGACAGGGCACAAATTGGTGAGGTAGGATAGTAAAAATCTAATTCAGATCCTGTGCGAGAAATTAGTTAGGTTTTCTTTGGGGATTGGAGGATTTTTATCTATTGTATTTTCTAGTTATTGTTAACAGATGTTCTGCGACTTTACCTTCTTCATTAGTATACGAGTATGCTGTAGGAAATCTCTGGAGTCAAAGAACATATTAACCATTGGCTTCAATGGCTGTGAATAAAACCCAACTGTGAGTCTTTCTGTGGAGTCTTACTGCTTCATGATTTTTGCAGTTCTTTCTGAAATACCTTTGTTGGTTGCACTCGGATCCTGAATGTTAACTTGTGTGGACCAAAGAGCTGGTTCCAGTAGTAATTTGTTACATGATATATAGAACTTTACTGATGACTGTAAATTGCAGAAAACCAGCTCTTCTAATTAGTAAGTTTCCCTTTTTCTCAGCTACCCAAGCTCTAGGTTGTCTTCAGATTCCCTCTAATATTCAACAGATAGCCCCACCCAATTTGAGCAGGGACCAGACATTTGTTCTCAGTAGTATTAAGTAATACAGCCTTTTTAAAAATAATTTTAAACCTTTCAAGGATTTTTTTTTTTATGAAATCTTTTTTTCTGAGATTAAGAAGAAATAAAATGTTTCTTTTTAATGTGAAAAAGAATGTAGGAGCATACAGGAACAAATATATTCTACGTTGATTTTCTTACAGTGTTACCAAGAGCTTCAAGACTGTCTAGGTTTTGAACCACCGTTGACTGCAGTGTTAGAGCATGACATGCAGTAACTTGTAGGTAACAACAGCACAGTGCAAAATACACCTGATTAGGGGAAAAAATAAAGGTTAAAATTTTCTGCTTATTTTGGTTTAGAGAGTTTTAGCTTATCTAGATCAATATTAATTTTCTTGTTTGGGTTTTGTTTTTTTTTTTTTTTTTTTAGTAAGCAAGCTGCATTACTTAAAGCAGGAGATATCTTTTCCTTTGGCTGGAAATTGGAGCAGTGGGATAGTTTGACAGCCAGATTAAAAAAGAAAACAGTTATTTGGTCAGTGTCATCTTTGATCCCAGGACCAACAAGGGTGTAGTGCTTCATAAGAGAAGGTGAATCTGGATCTGAAAATCACAGCAAACCAGGCAGACAGCAGCCTTAACAAAAAAGGGTGGATGTCCCCAGTGCTGAAGCATGTAGGACAAGTCTGCTGATAGTTGCCAGGCTCATCCAACAATCCAGATGTCAAGGCCGCTCCCTAATGATGAGCTAGGTTCTACGACAAGGCGGAAAATTAAGTCAGTGGGTCAGGACCAGCATCAGGATCAGGGTCATACAAGATCTAGCACAGGTGTGCCTGCAGCAATGCTCAGACAGGGACCAGTGTTGAGACCTGACCTTAGAGGTGCCTCCTGGGGAAAAAGGAGGGCAGGAGCCATCTCACCTCTGCGGTTCAGAACTGGATGGCTGAATAGCTTCAGCCTGGGCAGTTAACCTCCCAAGAGTGGTATACAAGATCTGAAATGAGGAGTAAACAAAACTCAGCTTTGTCTAGTTTGGAGCCTGGGAAACCAGTCTAAGAGGCTTTATCTTGCAACTGCCAAGCTCTGGACACCTTTCTAGGGAGTGTAATGCCAGAATTTCTAGCCAGTCCTGTTCTCACTACCAGATTCAGCTGCAGCACTGAAATTTCAGAGGTGCTCACACAGGTTTGTCTTTCTGCTTCCTAAATGCAATCTGCTTTCCTGGGCCTTTTTGTAAGCCTCCTTTCATCATGTGATCCTAACGTTTCTCTCATCTTTTGCAATGTGGGCTGACTTACCAAATCATGTTACCAAACTGTATTAGACTGAACTGGAACTGAACCTAAGCAGCTTCAGGTCTGTTGTGCAAACCTCAAATGAGCTAAAAAAACATTGTGGTTTCACTTTCTGCTTCTCTGTTGTCTTTTGTGTTTAGTTTCCCAAAACCTTGTTCAACCTAATTATTTGCCCGATTTTCCTGTTTTCAGTTGCAGTGGAATTGAGTCTCTTCCCATTCTCACTGACAGTTTTTCTTAGCTTCCACTGATGTATTCCAGGCTGTATGTTAAATGACATCAATATTTTCTGTTTTGCACTGGGAACCAAGAAAACTTGCTGCCTTTTTGTTTGCTCAGTGAAGAAGAAATTGATTCAAAATGGGTCTTCAAATCAAGACAACTCTAATAATAAAGTACTTTCTCCTAAGTTTCTTTGTCAAAAGGGTAAACTGGGTTACATGTGTACATCTAGATGTTGTCTTACCCAAATGGGTATTTGATGGGTGAATTGCAGATCAATAAAGCATCAAAGCATGTGTTCAGATTTTATACTTCAATAAAGGTATGTGTAGTGTTTGGCATATTAGTTTAAATATTGTATGATTTCTTAGGGACTTCTCAGCTAAATCCCTTAGGTATAATTCTGTTTCGGAGAGGGCATGTTGCAAATAGATAAAGGAGTCGGTATGCTGTTTGTCCTCAGGAGCATATGTGCAAACTTTTGTTTCAGAAATTTCAAACAAGTTCTGTGAATAGATAATAGAAAGGGGAACAGATATCATCCCTAAAAATGCATGTGGAAGCACTGGCATAGTTCTTAAAAGCTTTGAAGGCGAAACTTAATGAAGGAACTCACGGTAAAAGAACTTCCAGAAAGGCAAATATATACAGCTTTAGCTTGAATCCTCTGTCACAGACAGGAAAAAAGTGTTGTGTATTATAGACAACAATATCCACATACAAAATGCTTTGCTAAAAGGGTCAGTAACAGCCTTTGCAGGTGTGACTTTAACATTGAGTTGCATAAAACTGTTAGGTAAATTGGGGTTGATAAATTTTTCTGATTCTGGCTACAATGGCCATGATCTTTTCCAGTGGCTAAAGTGTGAAAGAGATCAAGGTATCTGTGAAGCAGCCACAGAGTATAAAAGGTTAATGTTATCACCGATAGCATTTTTTTTTCTTTGTATGATCTAGCTTTTTGTAGTTGTCCTGGTGGGCCTTGAGGTTTGTTTAACTTAAGATGAAATTTGAGGACTAAACAGTAGAATCATAAACCAACTGAGAAAATGAACAATATTATATTCCTTCAGAGTTCAAGACCTTTATAAGAATAGATGCAGACAAGAGTCACCATGTAGACCTCCTAAGGTATTGTGTGAGGTGAAAGGGCTCTGAAAGACCATTAATCATAGTGTATTTGTGGAATAATGAATCCTACAACTTGAGGCTGAAAATCCTCCACAGTCACAAAGGTCCATGAAGTAAACTGTGATTTCGGCAAGCTGGTGGGTCAAGGACAGTAAATTATTGTCTTGTATCTTTTGTAGATGGCATTTCACTGGAGACTAGAGCTAACTCCTACGCCCAACTCCCACTGATTTCAAAGGGAGTCTTTCCACTGATTTCAGTGTGATTTGGATCAAGAGTAACTAATGTAATACAAATATGTTTCTCCAGGAAGTAGATGCTGTTGGACAAATTTTGGATTATCTGACCACTTACTTCCCATTTACTATGCTTATGAACTGGAGGGGGGAGCGGTATAGGAAGAGATTCGGAATATAACATTTTTTACCAATCCTTTCAAAGGTACCTGGGTATTCTTGGCTCAAGAACCCTCTGCATTTGTTCATCTGAGTGTGTCTAGACCATGCTTGCTCAGTGAGACTTTTATATGAAGGTAATGCACCATCTTTTAGTACACTTGCACTATAAGGGAGCTTAAAAAAAAACCCCAACATCCAGTGTCCACTTCGATCATGAGGAGGTCTGGAATGTACTCAGTTGGACACTTGAGTGCAACTGACTGCTGGTGAAAAAATAAAACACCAACTTCTGTTGCTGAGCAGCTATGTGCTGTGACTGACTGTATCCCTGCATGGTTTTTGAATGTAAGGAAAAAGAATCCATTTAAGCACTGAGGAGAAAAAGCAAGGAATTATTGTGAAGGTGGAGGGCAGAGTACTTTCTAAATGTCTAATGGAGTAGACTTGATTTTTCAGGCAACTTCTGAGTAAGACATCAATGGAATACTATAGGAGTGAAATCCCAGATGTTTGGTCATGTGACAAGCTCTTTATGTTGAAACTCCCAATGTCCTTGTATGAAAGTGGCTTGCTAACAATAATTCATGTAGTGTCCTGAAGTAGTACATGTAATTTTCAATTGTCAGCAGTTCATGCTCTGTTACCTGCATATGCTTTTTTTTTTTTTTTTTTTTTTAAAAAAAAGCTCTTACTTCTGGTATGCTCCTGCCCAGAGGCTTTTAAATTCTGAATGACAGACTGACTGAGCAAATGAATGCCTCAGAAAATGTGTAGGGTTCAGTTACATCAGATAGGTCACAGAGGTGGAATTTCAGAATTGAATACTGCATGACAACATTTGAGTGTTGAGCTTATATGTAAAGTAGAGCTCTCTGTTTAAACCTTGGTGCTCAGAACTTGCTTAGAGGTGTGAGAGAACAGAAAAACTCATGTTGCCCAAAGCCAATAAATAAAATTCAATTATGTCAATGCAATAAAAGCCTTTCAGTATATGTTCTTAGAATCATGGAATAGTGGTCATTGCAAAGCACAGTTGTTGAATTCAGCCATTTATATTTCCTCTATTGTGGGCCTTCCAAATAATGTCTGTTTAAAAAATTACAGCACCTCTAAGTAATATCAAAATGCTGTTAACTAAAAATGAAAGTGAAAATTTAACAAGACAATAACTGCCTCATCCATCTTGAAGAAAATTCACAAAGGAAATAAATAGTATGTTTAGAAAAAGTAAATTACTTTTAAATGGTTCCAAGCATTTAAGGTGAAGAGTTAAAATAAAGCATTAGCTTCACCAATAGATGAAGTTGAGCGAGTATTAGAATTACATTCACAAAGAGGAAACTGCAGTTTAATTAGCCTGTGTCCAGACTCTCTTTTACAGTTCTTCCTCTTTGCCTTCCTCTCCTCTACTTTAGGCATCTCTTTAACCATTTGCCATCAGTTTCAGTGGTGGGATTTGTTGATTGTAAACACAAATGACTGTACATATTTAAAAACATTACTAAAATTGGAATACTGAAAAGATATCAGCTAGCAAAGCTAGTTTTGATTGTCTTGGTGTTTCATTATTTTTGTTGGATTCGTTATAAAAAGGATTTTGAACTACTTTGGAAGAATGAAGTTTGAGAAAGGAGGTATAGCTAGTTCTGATACTCTGACCTAATAACACCCTATAAGATTCATGTACCACGTTTTTCAGAACATGGAGAGAGGAAATAGCAACTTAAAGACATCATCTCTTGTCGGTAACTCCCACAAAAGAAATCATCCACAATGCTACTAATTAATCTGAATGCTTTATTTATTCTACAGAGCAGATAGGAGAGTACATGACTTTTTTGTGGGTAAATCAATGATACCAGTTCAGGGAGGTGTAGCATTGCTCAAGCAGAACAGCAAATATGATGGCTCCCTTTGAGCTTTGTTTCATAGGACAGGATTGTGTAAAACTTAATTAACAGTAGCTTCAGCTGTTTATAGAGCTGATAATATATTTAGCATTAAAGCAGGTCTTCCACCAGTAGCCAGGTATTCTGCTACCTACTTAACTTCTTTAGTGGTGTTTTAAGCCATGCCCCTTGCTTCATTACTCTTCTCTCATTACCCGGGATAACGTTTCTTCGGCAGCTGCATCAGTTGCAGTACATCCATAACTGTCCCTGACCTTTTTCATAGAATTTTTGACATACTTAAGTATGACTTTTGGGAAACATTTTATTCTTCTGTCTTCCAGCGCAATGGATGCCCATGCTCCAAATTACATATATATTACAACTTCTAGCTAAATATCTGTCAATATAACTAACTTTTGAAATGAGTGGTGTTAATATACTGCAACTTAGACCCGTGGCATTCCTACCTGATAATGTTATGCAGCTAAAGCAATGAAAGCAAGTTGCTGTCATACTGTATTATTTATGTCACACTACCACATAGATTGTGATTTTTTAATAGAATCATTTAGTACTGGAATCGTAACATCTGTTTTCCATTTCAAGGATCAGCACTTTGTTTTCAAATGCCTGGCACCAGCCCCATTCTATTGTATACATAGTCCTAAAAACCATATTAAGTCCACCACTGAATATTTCATCCAGATTGTCCCTTGATTCTCTCAACAGTTTTTATTTAAATAAACTTCGGCATACAGTTGGCTGTAATTCTTGAACAGTGTCTTTCATCCCAACTTGTAACTTAAGAGAGTTTCTTGAACCGCGTTGCAAAAATAGCTGAGCAATACAGAAGACATAACGTATAGTTGGTTCAAGTCAAAAGTACGTCCTCTAAGAAACTACATTTTGCAAGAAAATATTTTAAGGGACAGGTGCATTCTAGACCTCCTCATATTGGTAGCCAAGAAACAGCTTGCAGTAGTCTCGTCCAAAACCCTTTTGGAGGGCAGAATGCATTTATCTTTCTCGTCTTGTTCTTTTCATATTCACAATCCTAGTATTTCTACATTCATACTAGGAATGTTGTGCGTGATGTGGCTCAAAAAATGAAATCTGCTTTTGGATTCCTTAAATGTGTTTTACATGACAAAAAACAACTATGAATTCTCCCTTGGCCTCCTTTCACCATTGTGAGAGTACTGGGCTGTTAAGTTGGGTGTTAATGTATTTGGCACCCACTTTACATCTCAACCTTCCAGAGCCTATATGAAGAGACTGAGATTTCAGACCTATCTGCTTATCTAGCAAAAATTCTGATCTTTATTGACACAGTGAAGATTTATTTACATTCTCATTCCAGATATTGGAAGGAACACTCACAGTGGATTCCAGTTTGTATCACTTCTTTCTTTAACATAATTTTTTTTCTTGCTGGTGCATCACAGTGTATTAGGCAATTTGATAAGGGAATTTATGAGGCAAATGTATACAGAGAAAAAAATGTAATCAATACATCCTGAGAAGCTAGAAGTTGGTTTGCATTTTTATATGAATGCACATTAACCAAGTAGCAACATGGTACCTCATAAATTTATAGTCAGAGAAGAAAAAAAAAAAAAAAACCACACCCTAAATCAAAACCCACTAAATTACCTGTTCAGTACATTTGCATGGATTTTACATTTTGGTTAATTTGGGTGAATTCAGTTTATCAGCCTAGTTCTGCAGGCATCACTACCATTCCAAATCTCTGCACAGCTTCAAGCAGTTGTTTAAAAGCAGAAAGAAAACAGGAGCAGCTTGCCAGAAAGGTGTTTCTTTCATCTTTCTGAAATTACTCTGGACCAAGGCCCACAGCATCCCAAATATTGAGTCCTGGACCACTAACAGGCATCTGATCCAATATTTCATGACCATCAGTGCTAGAAATCTCTGCTTTATACAGTTAGAAGGGGAGATTCCCACAGAACATGTGGGACACAGGCTTGCTCTATGACATTCTTGCTGAATCTGGAAATACGAGTACATTTTTATGTGCCTGCCTAAACTGTATTAAGCAAACGTTGAGGGTTTCTAGAACATAATAGTTACAACTGGCTGCTTCTTCTAAAACCCATGCAATATTCATTTTTAAAGCACATAATTTCCATGGAAGCCTTAATAGATGCCCCAGTAAAGATTTCTAATTTTTGGTAAAAAATTTAATTACTCGCTAAATACTTCTTCTGTTGGTGTGTAAAATGCAGATATGGGGGCACTCTGCATCATGTATATCATTTATTTATATCTTACTATTTATTGTAGCATTATCTTACTTATCTTGTGTTATATTTTATTATCCTATTGTTGTGATTCTGTGGCTTCTTCCTCATTTTTAGTTGCTGGTTTCAGATTATTAGGTCCTTGTCTCTAGGAATTCATTCTTTGTATCTTTATAACTCATTTTTGTGAAAGAGCATTTAAACATTAAATGTACTTTCTGTGACACAGGCTCGTTTTACCCCATATGGGAAGAATTCCAAATAGTACAGCTGAAGATTGATAGGTATTTTATATGTCAGTCAACATTTAACATGTAAGTTTAAAAAGGTTTGATATTTATTCCCTATAAAGGAATCCCATTTGTACTGATTGGTTGTGTTTCTTCTGTGTAAAGTAGCTCTGTTCAGAGTGATGCACAGTAGGTCTGCATTATGGTCTTAATGAATAAACCACACTTTATACTCTTTTATTCGCTAAGAGGAAGAAAAATGTGTTAACCTGGGTAGGACCCAGTAGTGATGGAGAACACCATTAAACATTTATGCTAGCAATTCATAGTGTGTAATATCTCTGACTTGAAAGGATTCCCTCTACAAAACAACTTGCTGGCAGTGGAAGTTTCCTGAAAGTCATTGTATATCATAGGTACATAGCTGATGCTAAGTACCACTACATTTCCATCCAAAAATACATGTGGTAGAGATAGTGTAAATCCACTCAGCAATATCCTACAAGGAGGACTAGTACACAGTTTATTCAGTCATTGTGCACAGCTGTCTTCCATTTAGATCACTCACATTTTTCAGATTTTTGTAGCAGGTCTGAAATCATACTGTATGATTTCACATAGTGACACTTTCAGTTCCTATGTTTGAGCTAATGTATTACTCTGTTAGTGAAAAAAAAAAAAAAGGCATTTTGAGGCAAAACACAAAAATTGAACTCATACATGGTCTTAAGATTTCTGCCAAAAAATACATATGCAAGGTGTTAAAGCAAGCATTTTTATTTGAATCCAAAAGCTCTTTGAAATCATGCAACAATCTGCTCACACTAGGTTTGATAGGGTGGAACAGATTTTTAGTCACCAGGTTGCCCCACCATGAAACAGAGTGCTCGGGAATCTTCCTCATTCTCTTCCTTCATGACCACAAACAGGTATCTTATCAAGCTCCATGTGATCTTGGCAATCATGAGTTACATGGTTTTATCTGTGTTTCTTGGACAGTCATAAAAAAAGATGTTGGGTGTTAAATATTTATATTGGAATTAAGCAGACTCTGGCTTGCAGTTTAGAACATTTTTTGTGGCAAGGGCCAAGCGTTAATACCAGGAATAGGAGAGGAATACAGTGATGCCAAGGCTCAGGAGACTCCGTATTTGGTAAGGTGGTGGTATCAAAAAATTCTTACCCCTCTTACCTGGATATTTGTTTCCAGGAAGGATGATAAAACAATAATTAACCATTTTTTAATCCAGAATTTTGCAAGTATTTTTGACAGTTTGAAATGATAGAACAGTGCTTTGTCATTTGTTTTGAACATTCTCCATCAAATGACTGCATTTCATAAAATATATGATTAGGCTTCTGTTCTATTGACTCATGCAGTGTTTCATTCTAAGTTGAGTAAGTTTTTTTGCATGTGCCAGTTAGTCATATAGATAGAAAGTGCTCATCATAAATGTTATTTGAGGTCTGTAAATACAAACCAGCAAGATAAATAAAAATAAATGTTTCTCGGAGAACAGAAACGTTTCTAAGAGGAGAACAGAAATGTTCCTGTAAAAGAGGAGATAGTCTCTACAGTATGTGCTCTTTTAAAGTGCATTAAGTTGGAATGATTTTTTTCTGATTTGTGTCAAATCTTTAACATTTTTTTCTGACATTTAATTTATATTAACTGTAATTTTTTTTTTTTAACTGCCCTGTCTCATTGGGTGTCTGCTGAGTGGGTTGAAGACTTTCCACTCCGTGAGCAGGAGAATCATTTCTGTAATTGTCTAGATGCACTATAAAGATTGTAGAAACTTCTCTTGGTGAGAATGGGCTCAGTGCTCAATTTTAGAGATTAAGACGACATTTATATATAAAGTAGTTCTGCTTTTGTGAAAAGTGCATTTTGGATCATTAAAAAACCAAAATCATAGTTCTTCAGCTCTTTTCTGACTAGCAGCTACAGGAACTATGTTACTAAGAGATTCTTTTCTTTCAGCTGAGAAAGGTGTAATAGGCAATGATGAATGTGTTAGTGTTCTTTAGCATGTTCTTGTCTTTTTGCTAACAGGCTGTAAAAACCTGTCAACTAATTCAGTATCTTCAGGTCTGAGACCCCTCTGGTTTTTATTGCCTTTTCACATATGGAAGAACATGGGAAGAAATTGCTGAAATGCTAATTCACAAAATCTTTTCAGGATTGAATGTTCCCTGAAAGTCATACTGTCCTCAGTTGTTATGTCTGAAGTCTGCAGTTGTAAGATCTTAGAAAAAGAAATCTTATTTTATTTTGCAGAATATTGGCTGTGACGACTATCTGGGTTCAGACAAAGTGATTGACAAGTGTGGAATATGTGGCGGGGACAACACTGCTTGCAAGGTTGTGTCTGGAGTTTTCAAACATACGCTAACAAATCTTGGCTACCACAAGATAGTGGAAATTCCTGAAGGAGCTACTAAAATCAACATTACTGAGATGTCAAAGAGCAACAACTATTTGGGTAAGTTGCATCTCAGTGAATAAAGCATTCTTTGTGTGCTAGTGCAACTGGGTAGAGGTTATGCCAGGAAAGTCCTACTAAGCAGTGTGAAATAGGTGTCAAGCAAGAAAGGAGAAGAGGGAAGGGAGGGAAAATAGAAACTCTTAAACAGGTATTTTGATCAGAACTAACTGTCAGTTTATAATTCTGTCTTGATCTCACATGACAAACACCATAGGCCTGTTACCATCTATTTCCCCATCTATCTGACTTGCCTTTGGTGTTTCCTGTTAGTTGGTGCCACTGTAGTGATTACACTTCCCACATTGTTAACCTTCCCTGAGTGATCAAGAATCCAGCCAAGCAACATACTTGTTTATGTGAAGTGTACCCTGGCTGCTTAAGGAGAGAAGAGCATCTTCTGATTGCCTAAAAATTTCAGTTCTGCCAAAGTGAAAATATATCAAAATTGTATTGAGTTCGTGTGATACCGAAGTGACAGCCGCACAATGCAAGGTCATTTGTACAGTTATGTATTCTGAAGCACGTCCTTTATTCAAAACCATGGAAGATCCTGAATATTTATATTAACATTATAGCATCTTGTATATTTCTAGATCTGTCTGGTGTGCTGCAAATTAGAGATTATGTGGAATTTCTGCAGATCTATGTCTGTCTTGTATGCATTTGTAAACTGTGTCATTCTGTTGTGACCTCTCATGTTCCCCGGTTACAAAGCCCTTAGTATGCCTATATTTGTGTTTCTGTTTTGGAGCCAGTTCTGCTGAGTGAACTGGAAAGAGAAGAGTTGGTTAAGATTTGTAAAACCTGCCCCTTGCCCTTGAATTTTTCTTCACCTGTGATTCCATCTGTAGATCTGTCTTAAAAATTACCACACCAAATAATAAAAATGGAGCTACACAAGGCCTTTCTTGCTAGCTTGGTGTAATTACTGCTAGAACTATCTAGCTATACTGAAAGTTTCAGCCCAGTACTCTTGGCTGACAGTTGCTCTGTCTCACTTCTGGCTGCTAAACATCTCGACTACTGCTCATGTACAAGAAGGGGAAGTGCTCGTTACTGAATTACTTCTCTCTTCTGCTTTCTTTTCCTTAATTCCTACTGGAGCATTAAGTAGTTCTACAGAAACGTTTGCCTCTAGATGAGAGTTTATTATGGGGAACAGTCTGAACTGTCATGTGAACTCCAGAATTTTACCAAAAACGTGATTCTTCAAAAATGAAGGAATACTATGTAAGCAACCTACAGTCCAAGAAAACCAAATGTTGTGGACCTCTTGTAGGGTGGTCTTAGCGGTTTTAATTTGTCCTGGTTTCATCCAGGTATATTTTTGATAAACTATATAGACTGAATATTCAGGCTTTCATGTGAACAGTTTGTATAGCATCCATGAACACTAACTTGTTTGATGATTAAATAATCATCAGGACAGTAAAAGTAGCCATGCTAGTAATATATAAAATCATAGAGTTAAATGTCATTTTTCTGTCAGATTTACATGCCAGTGTCTGAAAACAGCTAGCAGAAAAATTTCTCTTAACTATGTTAAAATGTCATGATCCCCTTGAATATTTTTACAATGAGCAGGACAGAAAAAGAGTAAGATATTTTACTTAAAAATAACTAGACTGTTGGCATGTATGGGAAAGTGGCAAAGTTTTTCTTTCCCATGCTACTCCTTATCCCCTGAGCTCTTGGTTTTATGCTATCTCTTTTTTCCCCGTTTCATCTGTTTCATTTTAAAGCTGCTGGTATGGATTTATTCTGCTAAATTTGCCAGCTCCCTCCCCTGTTAGGAATTCTTGAGGCTGTAGTTCCAGCTAGGATGACTCCAGCCTCTCTGCTTACACCATAACATGATAAACTTGGTTTATTGAGGCAGGCGAGTTACACCAGGACAGGAATGAGCATGTTTTAACAGATCAAGAAAACTAAGTAGAGAAAGGTTTATCAAGCAATTTATTGAAGAAATGAAATGGTAATTGGAAGGTTGTTTTCTGGTAGATTGATTGTCACAGATTTCTCACGGATAAAACAGCATTCAAAATTTAGATAAGCGTATTTTCATGGAGCACATAACACTGGTAGGGCTGTGAAGCTTGAAAACTCAAATCTGTGTTTACTGGTTTCTCCATGTTTATGCCAATAACCTGAAGTCTTGAACTTTAAAAAAAAAAATCTTAAACTCATCCTTACTCTTCAGCAGCAACAAGAAAAGCAACTCAGCAGCCCGTCCTTTAACTGTGTAGCTGAGTGCATTGCAAAACTGAAGTTTCAGATGCCTGTTTCGTAATAGTCCAGTTGTAGCCTCCAGAGATGCTTGTAAGCAATGTTATTCTTGTTGTAAGAAGTGCAAGTTGCTTTTGGTTTTCCTTTCACTTTGCATTTTTATGGTTTCTCCAGTGCAAGATTGTAAGTCAACTCAAGGTCATTAAAACTTTTTTAGAAGATGATAGCAGATGTTTCTGGGAATCTGAGTTATCCAGCTTCTCTGTTCAGGAGACTGTCTTGAGTTCCGTGTGCTTTATTAAAAGAAGTTGTACGAAGCTCCACACCTTTTCACTGCCTTATCAAAAGTAGTAAGCAAATAAGCAATGGGGGAAGTGCGTTTTCACAAGGAGGTATTTCTGTATAATGGGGAGGTGCTAGAAAAAGCAGGCAAGAATGTGAGGTTTCTTATCCAAAGAATTTTATACTCATATAAAATTCTTCCACACATTTGAAAGCTTCTCCATACTGCTTTTGTAAACTTTTTCATAGTAATCTATTGCTCATTATTGCAAAACCTGTGATGCTCACCAAAAAAATGTAGTTCTAATGATGAGGCTGAATATGATGGTTGTTTATGAAGGTTTACTAATTTTAAGTACTGCGCTTAGGTTTTTTGCACACAACTCGGGGTGATTGCAGAATAAAATTTTTAAGTTGCTACTTGATAAATTTTCTGTTAAATAAAAATCACGACAGTGGTACACGAAGCACTTAAGTGTTTCTGGAACATCATTCTCGGGGTAGTCAGAATATTCAGATTAAACGAGATAGGCTATTTAAGTGGTAGTTCAACTGGTTATTCATGTAAGTTTAACTTTTCACAAAAACTACAAAATCATACGTTTCTTGTTCATCTAGTGATCTATACTATTTAATTACTCTATACCTGAAAAACCTTTAACAACATTGTTTCTGTTTTCTTGTCTTACATTTTCTTTCTTTTAGGTGTACTCCTCTTTTTGAATGAGTGAATTTCATACAGCACAAACATAATCTTTTCTTCTTCCTGCTTTCCCCCCTCCACTATGTCCCCACCCTATGTGCTAAAAATCCTTTTAGGTTTTCCATTTCTGGAAGATCTCTACTGCAGGAAGAATGTCAGTCTGATAATGGAAAATATTTTAAAAGCCAAATTGATACTGACCTGCAGCATTATCTGGTGTTTCTTAGAGAGCCAAAATGAACTACCTCTGAAACATCCATAAGGCAGAAATTCCTCAGAAAACATCTAGTTTTTTCTTGTGTGCATGTGTTTGGAAAGAAGGCCGTCCAGTTTTAGGCTGCTAAATAATAGCTATTAATAACTATTAGTAATGTATTCATTGATCTTTATATTTACTCTAGGAATTTTTTTGTTGCGTTTATTGTTTGTTTGGGGATGTTTCGGGGTTTTTTTACAGTTAGAAGCAAAACCTACATATACAATTTAGGTTTAGACTCTGTCAAGTGTAAACAAGGCTATAGGCTGTACAGTGCTGCACTATGTATAGAATGATTTGCTTCTCAAAGTAATTTACAGCAGTATTTTCTTAGTGGCTGACATGTTAAATCTTCAGCAACAGAACTACTGACCTTGGACAGACTTTTACATTGGCAAAGCACTTCTGTCACATGCTAGGCTTGTACAGAAAAGAGACAGAAGACATACTTTTTATCCCATTGGAAACCATCAGCTGGCCAGTTCTCATACACTGAAATGGGAAGCTTGCCACTGAGTTAAGTAGGACCATAATGCCTTAAGTGGTACCAAGTATGTTACAGCACTTAGCTGCAGAACATGAGGGTTTGAGTATAAATACTTCAGCATCTTTAGGATTGGGATTTGAGATAATGGCAAATTTTAAAGCCAAATTACATTAATCTGAAGGGATTATTTGGAAGGTGCTTTTTTGCACACTGGATCTTGAGAACCTATTTCAAAGAAACTGGTTGTTACCCGTAGCCTCAACAGCAACAGAATCTGATGGGAAGAAAGAATAAAAAGTAAAACCAAAAATTTAGCTTAATATAGGAGTGAAAGACACAATGGTTGAAAAAGCATTAGTTTTGAAATACACTTACCATGTGTAATGAATTTATACTAATTGGAAAAAATCTGGTAATGTCCCATAACTCCAGCAGCAGTTTGTTTCTAGAGCAGTTGTCTGAATCTGGAGTCATGTAACTGAGTTCTGCAAATGGTACCAGACATATTGCCTGACATGGTTTGGCAGTAGATGATTGAGTTATCTTATGAAAGGGAAATCATATACATTAGAGTTTTGGCGAGTCTCTTAATATTTTGTACCTTACCTGAATACTATTGACTACAAAGATGTTTCATAGTGAAATTTATTTCATTGCTAATTGTGAGGCTCTTCACAGTTCCTTTGGGGAATACATTACATATTTGAATTTTGTTTTTCATGGAATTAAATTATTTCAGCCACTAAATGAGATGGTGAGGTACTTGGCTTTAATCCAGTTACCCTGCTTTCTGTAAAATTATACTCTTACTATTCTAGCATCTTCTATTAGCACATGCCAGTATACAATATTTGTGATTAAAATAAGAGTGATATATTTAATATTGTTTTAGACAGAAGTCCAAGAGATGTTAATAGCATTCTTGTGAGTATTGGTGTGCCTGAACATGAACATGGATGTAAGGAATTTGTCATGAGAAAACAGAAATGACTGGATACTAAAAGGGCTGTGAAAAGATTTTCTAAAAAATATTTGGTTCAGTATTCCCTGCAGCAGGTAACATTCAAACAGTATGTCTCATGATTAAATATTGTTAGCAGCTCTTGAGCTTAAAATAACATCTTGAAATCAGCTTGGAAATTAAAACTTACAGCAAGTAAAGGACTTATATTAGAACACTGGCAGAGAATTTAGAAGATAAACATTGTTACAGGTGCTGCTATATCACGTGAAACGTCTTATAAATTATGTATTAGCAATTAACTCATTGTTTTCCTTCATATGGTGCTAAATAAATCCATTAATACACTTCTAAAAAATACAGTTTTTAATTGCTGTGAAAGATTTATGGGTTTATTTTTATATAAAATTAAAGGCTTCTGTGGATAAAAAAGTTGCAACAGATAACATGTAGTAATCTGGAGAAGTGAGGTTGATGTGTTTTAATTTCAGGGCTTGGTATGAAACATGCAAGAATAGGCCAGAGCATATATTCTCAGTTAATTAATATACAAGGGGTCTGCTTACAGTAAACTTCTGTTACAATGCTTAGGTGTGTGTTGGATTCAGTGGTTGTCCCAGATAAGTAGTGAGAGCTATCGGTGCCCCGGTATAATTCTCTCTTTTCTATTCAGAAACAAAATCTGCAGTCTTTTTGTTTGAGTTTATAAAGTGCTGCAACCCAAAGCTATGCTATGAGGTACATTTATTGAGATGGACTTCTGGAACCCCCACAAGGACTTCAAATTTGTATTTCTTAGAGTGTAAAATTGAGTGCATCCCTATGTTTGTCAGTCTGTGCATTAGAGTTTGAGTGTCTGTCTCACATGTACAGCTTACCGAATGCATTACTTATGAACTATGTAATTACAGTATCTGGGTTAGAGTAACTGTTTTTTTTACCTTTTGTCCTTGGTTCTCCTGCCTGTTCTCTGCTGGAGTTAAACAACAAAGACATTTCTTTGCACAGATGATGTGCTCCAAACTGTGAGGAAAAGACTGAAGGACTCACTTCTTAAACAAACTGAAATTAAACACAGCAAGGTCAAACCATAAATAGGTTTCAGAGTGAATTATTAATATCTGAAGAGGCAATTAGAATTTGTGTGTAAACTTAACCAGAGCATTTTTGTATTATATTCCTAAAATACACTTTTTATTGCTAGGAATCCTAGCAAATCTTTTGTGAAGCTATTTCCTGAATATTAAACTGAAGAATCAGGAATTCGTACACAGAAAGAGGAACAACTAGAATTTTTTTGAAAACTTTTGCAAAATCAAGCATTCCTATAAAAATATGCTAATGGTAGTATTAAATGATATCTCATGCTTATTTGCTTCTGCCTTGTCTCCTTGTCTCCACTCTCAGTGTTTTCCTGCATTGCTTCCAGTTTTATGTTTGGTTAGATGTTTTCTGACTCTACAAAATTTGCCATCAACAGAAGCTTAACCAATTTTTGGTCACCTCAAAAGGTTCCATTCTCTGGTGTTTCAGAAGACTTGATGAGCAGAGAAGATGCTAAGATTTTTCCACTTCATTCAGTTTGCATACTTGTAGATATGTTGATGATCTGAATTCATAATATTTTGAATTAATTGCTTACTGCATGGCCATGCTTTAATTTAAAACTGACATATGTCTACTAAGAGAGCTGTACTTCTCAAATGGATTTAAAAACAACCTCAGTATTCAAGTGTCTGATGCTGACCTTTCCAGGAAAATGCTTTTCCGTGGCTGCTGTTTTATGCACAGAAGCTCAGTCTGATGAGACAAATACCCATGTTTTAACAACTACGCAGTCCAGTGCATGTGACTTAATACTACACCAATTGCTGACAGATTGACTTCAGACTTTATGTTTAGGCTGCATCTGCTGGCCTGAGACTTGAAATTGTTTGCATATCCTTAAGCTGAAAAGTAAGTACAGTGTTGTGGTTAGTTGGTTATGGCAAAACTTATTTATGTGGGTGATTGTTGATCATTTCGTGGTCTTCCTCAGTAGACTGTGGTTTCAGAGGGTGTGGGACCTACAACCTAGACATAGTTTGGGTTGTGATAAGTAACTGCAACGTGGTCAGTTTGGCTACCACATTCTGTTCGGAGGATTCAAGACAATGGTGAAGAAGCATGAGGAGTCTCTGGTTTATGCCTAGAGACGACAGAAATCTTGGAATTATATTCTATAAAGAATTTCTGGGTCAGTCTTAGTTTGGATCTTGCTTTGTGTGGTCATATTCCTGTCACAATGAGTATGATTTTTCCCTGTTAAAAATCTCATAATTAGGGTGAAGTGTTCACTGTGTTACATTTAACAGGTTTTTTACTTTGTTCCATATAGTAATTGTGTCATTGATAATACTTCTTTTATTAAACCATGCTTCCCAAAAACATAATGTTAGGTTACAGGACAATTGCAATTATTGCTTATGCTTTCTAGCAGTGTTTGTATGTGTATTGTCAAGGGGGTGAGTTCTTTCTGGGATTTGAAATGCCTTTCCTGCAGTCATGCTAGACAAACACCCAAGACACACAAAGCCAGGGAGAGCATAGGATCTTTCGCTTATAAAAGCCTTTACAAGATGATAATTTTTGAAAACAATACAATCTTGTAATCTAGTTTTAAAGAACAAAATCGGAAAAATCCAGGACTGAAGAATCATGGTGGGACAGCTTCATGTAAGATATAGCATGGGAGGCAATCTAAAATCCAGTGTGAATACTCCTGAAACTGGAAAGGAGATTTCACTTAAGATCTGATCCAGTGCTATTTGAAGTCCTTGCAGCTTTTGTCAGTATTTGACCTTTGCAGTTCAGCCTGTGCTTGAGGATAATGCACATGTAGATAAGTTACCAAGGAGAATAAAGACCGTCACACATTTGCTTCTAATTCAGAAGGGCTAAGAAATGAGACAGTATATTATGAGAGATAGAAATGTGCAATAGCTATCTTTCTAGCTCTTCTTACCTGAAGTTTATTACTAATAGGCCCACTTCTTCATACACACACCTTCATTCACATACCCTTTGAATATTGTCCTTAAAATTGTTTCAAATTGATTTTCTGCAAGGAAAGTTTCTTTCACTAAATGAATGTTCATCTTATTGTATCCAACATGTATTACTTGGCTAGGGTGATCACTTACTAAAACCCTTGAAGTTGTTAAGACTTTGGATGAAATTCAACCTGGGTGTTAATGAATTCAACTCCACTGAATTCAAGTTGCACAAGAGTCTTACCTAGTCTAATGACCTGTAGTTGAACCAGAATATATCTAGGACATTATTCTTTGCTGATCATATATTTTTTCAATACTGGTGTAGCTTAAATAATTACATTTTAAAGTTTCTGGCAAGGTTATCTTACTATAGTAAATTCCAGGGTGACCTTTTCCCTTCTGGCTTCATTAAACAGCCAGCTAATACCTAACACTCTGTATATTGGCCTGTAGGGTTCCAGGCATATTCTGAAAGCATACAAAAGTAATGCTTTCTCAAAAGCTGGATTATTCTTTTTTTTTTTTTTCTTTTTTTTCATATCTTAAGTGTCAGATCTTTAAAAAACAAAAAAAGGGGGGGGGGGACGACACACCAAGTTACTGGTCTGGATGATAGAAAGTACTCTTTCTTCTGACCTCTGGAGAGTAGTTAAGCCTTAATGGCTGGGTTAATTTCTGTGTCACAGCTTTCCACCACTGCCTTACAAACATTCTTCTGCATGGTGCTTTCTAAATGAGTTTCTCCTTGCTTACTGATTGTGACAGATCTGCTTGAGAGATTGAGGTGCTGAGCAAGAAGTCTGGGTGCCTGGCATGGGAGACGGGTGGCTTTCCATCTGGCCTGAATCTAAAGAGAAGTTCTTAGTCTTTCTGCTTTTTTTTGGGTTAACAGCTTCCTGGCCTTCTTCCTCTTTTCCCTCTGCATCTTGAAGAAGAAAATGAGTATTTATTTCCAGCACCCATTGACTAGGTTTTTTTGTCTCATACCAGCTCATCGATGACAGCAGTTACGACCGGGTTTGGAACTCATAGAAATCATGTTTTCATTTCCTGTGTTTCCTAGTTCTGTCACCATTTGACAGAGGAGGTGTTATTTTCTTTTTTTTTACCATTTGTTTATAAGCAGTTGTCTTATAAAAACAGCTATCACTACAGCAGTGCATCAGCTGAAGCCTGCTGTTGCTTTGATGAGCTGCCCTGCACATACATCATCTGAACAACAGCCAGCAGCAATGAGTCCCACTGAGGTGCTTGTTTTGTAAGTTCTATATTAAAGAACTGGTTTTCTCCTTCTCTGGAAATGTGAAAGGTTGTTTTGAAAGTAAGGAAAAAGGATAAAGAGATGCATGCAGAATAGTGAGAGGAAACTCAGAAAGTCTGGTTGTTAAGTTTGACTTGTAAAGTAACCAGCAGTCTGGTTGCCTATATAACTTTGCAACACCCCTCACCCCACCCCCCCGGCCTGGAAGCTTCTGGAGAACTAACTCGGCAAGATTTTCAGTATTTCCTGCTTCTTGTTAGACATCAAAATCTCTGATTTCAGCCTTTGTCACAGTGTTTTGATTATACTTCTGTTTCCAGTTAATGGATAGAACCAAGGAACTTGAATGCAAAATTTCAAAGAAAATGCATTTAAAAATGAAAGGGATGGGCTTTTTGAACAGTGTTTATTCATTTGAACCCAATTAATTTGAACTTCTCAGATCTCAAAGCTTTAGATTATTTTTCTGTTCTAGTTTCTGACCAAACTATCAAGTAGTTTTCATGAAAATAGTCATTTGAACATTGTTTTTAGCTCCCAGTGTTTGGCATGTATGGTAATTGATCACCTTCTGCATGCATTTCATGGCACTGACCTGTGTTCAGTAACCTGGATTCTCTTCTCGCTAGTGCAGCTGACTTTCTGCTTTCACACCCTTCTTCCTTTGTCTCTAAGATTGCCAACAAGGGACCATTTTGGAAATGTCATGTACTCTTTGGAAGTCGTTACCTTTGTGAGTTGATTAAAGTTTTTTATATGTAATCTGTTGCTCAGTTTTCTTTTTACCTGGAGTAAACACTAATTTGACTAAGGTTGTTCTTTTTTAAAGCTGTGATCAAGGTGTAGTGATCTTACTTGCTAGTCATGGGTCTGACACAATACTTTTCTTGTCTTCTTAAAAATTTTAATGCAAAATGAGTTTTGTATTCTGACTTAGCTATAAATAAAGAATGACTGCTGTCATTCCGAATTCATAAGCTATCCATAGGCAAATTCCCAAATTACATGAAGACGCATTTCTTCATTGCCAAGAGGAGAGGTTGTTTGAATGCTACACAACAAAACTTAAGAAAAAATGGTTGGGAACCTGGTTTCAATTGTCACAGATATTTCTGTACAGCATTCTTTGATTCCCTAATCTTTTTTTTATTCAGAGCAAAATTCTTTTTTGGATAGCAACAAACCTTTCTTTGTTCCTTAAGCATCCCTTGATCTAGTCAGATAGAAAGTGTTATATCTTTGTCTGATTCTGTAAAAGAAACATATTTTTATCTTTTTCTTTTTTATGGTGCTTCTCTTATTTCACTTTGAACTTCTCAGTTTCCACATTTGTTTCTTACCCTTTTTAAAATCTCTTTTAGTAAAATAATCACCCAGTAGAAACTCTGCATGATTAGTGGCTTCATGGTAGGATCCAATACAGAGATTTCATCTGCAGAGAATATTTTTATATTGCAGCATAAAATACCAAAAGAAATCCAAGTCTTTTCTAATACACAATATATATGGGGATTAAAACTTGATTTACAGACCGTGATTAAGTTAGTCAAGGGAGATTAAACTTTATTCTTTATTTCTTAACTTGCCCAATTCCTTTGTTTTCCATTGATTATTTCAAGCACTTGGTGTCAGAAAAATTTGGGTGCTTAGAAGCCTTACAGACCCAATCTTCCTTTCATATTTGTACCCTTGGCAGCAGTAGTTGCCCATGGTCGTGGCTTCATTTATTTTACATATTCATATTATAATCAGACTACTGTAATTCTGAAAATTCTGTTGTGTGCCTGAGAGTTCTGGGTCAGGTGAATGCCTGTTGTGAGATTATGGATTTATTTTTAGTGAGCTACCTCACAAAGGTTGCCTGCTTGCACTGCTAATCTAGACATAGTTTAGGGACCTTGAGATTGAAAAACCTGAGTGTCTATTGACCACTGGTAACCACAAAATGCTAATAAAGAGATTTATTAAGGGCATGATAATCCAGCGGCAGCTAATCTGCCTTGAGGTTAATACCTCAATCCATCTCAATCACCTGCATCCACCTACACCAGCGCTTCTACCAAAGATGACAATACACCGCTTTGAGTCAGCACGCAGTCAAATTGTCAAAATGATGGCTATGGCCTGAGGCTACAGCTGATTCCTCTGCACCTATAAAGCTTTGTAGCTGGTACAGAGCAAGGAAGTTCTGAGTGTAACTTAAAATGAGGAATCTGTAGAGCAGTTTCACTGAAATTATGGGAGGTAAAGCTCAGGGAGGAGTAAGCAGGGCCGTTCCATTGAACGGGAGTTGTCTAACCAAAGCATGAAAACGTTTAAATGATAAGCAGCACTAGAGCTTTGGCAGGCTTGGGGAAGAGATACATTTTTATTGGCAAGAAGAGGCCCCATCATTTTTCTTGTAAATTGCTTGTAAGGACCTAAGGCAACAACGTCTTAGTGTATAATGTGTCTGCAGATGTTCAGTTAGACTGCAGAATACAGATTCCTTCTCTAAGTGGAATTACGAGTTTATTGTTGACTTTCTGTAATAACACTTCATCATGCTCTTTTAGGTTGGTATTCCAGAGTGGGGGGGATTCATTTTTCGTTATGTCTGGCAGATCTAGGAGAGGTTTTTATATATCCAGAAAGATAGTTCCCTCTGATTTTTTGTTTTGTTTGGTTTTCTTACCAAATCCTTTTTGCTTTCCTTCCTTGGGCCTAATTAATGCACAGGAATGCCAAGCCATAGGGATTGGTTTTAGCTTAAATTTACACTATAAACAGACAATACCTTTCTTCAGTTGTCTTCTACCAAGAACAAATCTATAAATAAATAAAACCCCATCACACTGAGAAGCATGTTGCAGTCTTAAATTTCTGTTAAGAGATTGTAACTTTCCAACATCCTCATTTTCTGGTGCATTCTATGCAGTCATAAGCAGCTAACAGATCTAGTTTATTGTTAGCTGTAATAGGAGGAGAGGTATTGTGCATTGAAACTTCAATGCTTGTCAGTTAATTATAAGCAAAGGTTCACTGGTTTATGAATGAAACAGAGAGTTCCTTCCCTGTGCTCAATTGAGTGTGGGCTCAATTTTGAGTAGTTTTTCAGAACACAGATCTTTGAGAACTGTAAAGGATTTTATTCCATTCTGTTAGTTTGTGAAGTGTCACATATTTATAATTCACTATTTTTCCATGAACCTTGTAGATAGTTTAATTTAAGAAGATAAACATGGGAAATTCTATTAATTAATGTGATCAGATTAACCTTGAATTACCTTGGACTGATGGTGACCCTTTGGTGTGCCTCTTGCAGTTACTGTGTCAGGAGAGGTGTGTACCTGGAACCCAGGGAGAAGTATGTCCAATGACCGTACAACAAACAGAAGTAGTGTTTTCACAAGCAATTTAGGACAGTGCAGCTTGCATCTTTGTTCTTTGCCTTTGTTTGTCTTCAGTTAACAGACTGTGAAATGAGCATACTAACAAGTAGAACACAATATTATTGTAAAAATAAAACCAGACAATTATTTCAGAGATTGAAACATTTGAGAACAGCAGCGCATACTTTCTGTATGCACCTTGGAAGACAAATGTTAGTTTGGCTTTATCGAGCTCTGACACCATAGGACGTTTGATACTCTGTCCTGCTGGAACTGTGTTCCTGAGTTAGATTTTGTTGGCTGAAGTTGAAAGTTAAATTGAGAAACAAAGCAAATAAGGAATCTTAAAATTCACCGTTAGCTGTTGGTTTTCCATTTAGAATGTGTGCTGTGTCTTATCATCTTCATCTCCACTGCATACACTTTTGAAGCAAAGGTGAAATCAAACAGAATTATTTTGTTCCCATCTTGAAACGTGTCTAAAGATTCAGGAGGAAGAAACAGAGTGTGGAATGGGATGTATGCATTTGTGGTTTATGTCCCTAATGCAGATGAAGGAATACCAATTTAGCACTTTAGTGGAGGTGAATTGATGAAGGATTATTTCAGTCTGCTAAGTTTCATCACTTCTAAGCAGAAAACAGTGGTAATATGGTCAGGTTTCCTATGAAGTCCAACCAAAATCAGGTGTGTTGGAACTTAACTGGGCTTTGGAATTAGGTGCATCTCCATTGTCCCTAATTCTGCAGATACTGATAAGTAGTGTTTAAAGAAGCTTAGAGACTCTCAACTCTGCTTAGTATTCTGATTGTAAGGTAAGAATCTAAAACTGAGAGTGTGCATGTGAAAACAAAAGTATATAGTGACAGAGCAGATATAACATTGCTGTGTAATGAAGTCTAAACTTAGTATATTTTGTGTTATACATGTGAGGATGCAGATTTTCCTGGTGAATTTAGTGTCATTTGTCAAGGATCAAGCATCTGCTCATATGCAAGTCATCTGTTGATCCTTCATTCTGGTATACCTACGTCTTCAAATTGGTACAATATTGTATACATAGAGTCAAATTCCTGTTGGATCTAGATTATAGCAAGAATTGGTAACTGTTATGCATTGCTACCTGCTTGTGTTTTTTGTTCCTTCAGTATAAAGCAGCCACCCTATGGCTTTCTTCCCTTGAAAACTGAGAAACAGATTTGAATGTCTCAGTTGCAGTTCTCACCTCTTGTTCTCCTCTCCTAAGGCAGTTTGAGTAATACATCTTGCAAGGGTGAAATTTCTGCTCTCCCTTATGAGGCAAAATAATGGAATAGTGGAATTCTTTAGGCCTGCATATGTGCTGACTCTGGTAGCTTAAAACCTTAAAAATACTCTATGTAGATGAGACTTTCAAGCAAGTGTTTAATGCTAATGGAAATGTGTTTAATTGGTCTAAGGTTCTTAAAAGTCTGAAGCACAGATTCTGTTGGGGCATGTCATCTGTCAGATAAATTTTACTAATCTTTTGCAAAGGGTTGGATTTCACAATGGACATATTTTTCACCTTGTATATGATACAACATTCATAGTGCCTATAAATAGAGCCTAGGTTTCTCATTCTTTGAAAGGCTCTCAGACTTTAATAGATGATTAAAATGTTCCAAAATTATTTCAATACACTTCCTTTTAAAATGAATAATAAGTAGTGTAGCTGTTTAGCACTTAAAATCCATTCAGCATGGTAAATAGCTCCAGAGAGAAGGTCAGAGCAGTGACTAAACCTTCTTGCTGTGCAAGGCTGCCCTCCTTCACCTTCCCTCAGTGGTGTTTTCTGCTAAACTCCATTGGCGTATGGGTTTGTATTTCATGCATCTATCCAGAATTTGGCCGTTGAAACAAAAGCTCCTTGGTCCTTTGAGAAAATCATCACAGAAAGTGCTTCTTATCTTCAAAGTGTTTTTCTGACATTAATTAATTGGATCCTCACGATCCTGTGAGCAGGATAAGGAGCAGACTGAAAATGCCCATTAAGCACTCCTACTGCAGTGAACTGTATTAAACGCTTCTGGAGCCTAGCTGGATGAAGTGTTTTTTCTACTGCCCAAATAATTTTAAAAGTGTTTGAAAAGTGCAAAAAAATTAAAAATGCTTTTGAACTTTCAGCAGGCTTTTATGCCTACCTGCTTGTGGACGTAAAAAAGCTGCTGCTCAAACAAGCAGGGGCAGATCTCAGCAGCTTGTAAATTACAATGGTGCCATTGATTTCATTGGAGCTGTGCTGCTTTAGATAAGCTGAAAGGCCTGTCTCTTTACTTGGGAAGTAAAGCAATGTGTAAGACCTGACTTGAATAAAGAACTTTAAATAATAATAGTAACTGTAATGAAGATAAACTTGCAAACATGTGGAATAGATTTTGTGTGAGACACAAGAGAAAGACGCATTAAATGAGTGGAAAAGAAAGGCAAAACAAAATAAAGTCATTGGTATTTGTGGATATATCCTATATGAAAATGGAAGATAATTTATCTCCTCACTGAATTGCCAAAAAATTCCTCTCTCTCTTAAGTGACTGTTACACTAAACTGCCTCTGACAATCACTGTAAAGGGAACCAATTTGTGTTTTGGTATTTAGTGTGGGGTTTGTTTCTGTCTTCACTGAAGTTAATCAGGAAATGCTGTTAACCACTGAAGTTACTGGGTGTATTTTTGACAGGAATATAAATGAAAAGTATACAACATTGACACTCACGGGACTTGGAATATATGCATATCAGTATTGCCCAGAAAAATATTTACTATTTAGTTCATATTTCCTGTTTGTGGTCACGTATTTTCCCTAGGAGTTATGGTCCTTATTTAAGCATGATATTTAGTTCGGAAGTAAAATAACTGTTAATTAAGTCAGCTGCAGAACTCTGAGACACTGAAACAGGGATGATTGAAAGATGACAGATAAATGTGTCGTATTGAAGACTATGTATAGTATTTCAGTCTGCCAATTTAAATGAGAAATGTTACCTTCATTGTGTCGGATTTGGGATAACTTTCTATTTAGTGTAGACAGAAATGAACCTAAGAGATGTGAGAAGAGCTCTTGAATAAAGTTATTAATCTGTTATGTTTGGTATGTTACATAAAGCTACAGTTGCAGTAGCGTATTGTCTTTTTTGGTCATTGGCATCTAGGGTGACAGTGGTGATTTTTGTAGGCACTTCAGAGTGTAGCAGTATTTCTTGTCTTTGAACAGGTTTTAATGTGATGTGTTGGTGGCTTCTAGGCCTGTGTGTGTGCATGCACAAGTGCAAATTAAGAGACTATACCTTTTGAGCAGTAAGTATAGAATATGAAAACTTTCTGGAAATTTAATCCAATAGTCTGTTGCCCTTTTTCTGCCACTTGAATATTCCTATCCTGCCTCAGTAAGCATTGGAAACCATTATCGATTGCTGTTTACATCAGCAGCATCAGTTGCTGGATAAAGTGCTGAGCTTCTTGCAGTGCTCCAAACTGAGAGTGATGATAGAAGGCTGTGTCATAGGGTGATTAACTTTTAGCTGAGTTTTGATGACGCACCTAGCATCAATCTTCTCTGGAATGTAATAACTGAAAAAAGTGTATTACAAAGTCTTACAGCCTTTTTTTTCACGTTGCCTTTAGAAGTGGGAGGAAACTGTATCATGTATTTGACAAAAATACTGAACAACTCCTTTAACAAAAAAGAAAACTCTGTTAGCTGACCAGTGGGACAGCAGTAGTTCAGTTTCAGAGAATTTCACTGTTCAGAGAACATACTTGTTGCTTTTTGGCTGTGCGTGTTAGGCCGGTGAAAGCCTTTATCAGTGTTGTTCAGCCAGTATGTTGTCTATATTGCAGTGGTTTGCAGTATTATTCCATGTCTTTTTGTACCTTGGCTTTTGTAATTTTAGTTGGTTGGTTTGTTTGTTCTTTTATTTTGTGGTTTGGGTTTGTTTTTTTTGAGCAGAAGAGTCTGTCAATGCAGATGTATGCACTGACTTCATTGGCTTGAGTGGAAGACACATTGTTGGATCAGCTGCTTATGGTTTCTTTGGATGAGGTGTGCAGGGTTTGTGTTTTAGTTTAGGGTTTGTATTTTTTTTGTCAGCTACTATGGAAATAAAATATGAGCAAATAGGGGGGGAAAAAAAAAAAAGGTGGAGAGGGTAAAAGAAGGAAGAAGCTAATTGAAAGGCAGTGTGATAGGAAATCCAAAAGCCATTCAAACAAAAGCTCACTCTGCCAATGAAGTCTTTAAAACGCTAGGGAGAATTTTAACCTGGACTTTTCTATCAATCTAAAGTCATCAAAGTAGTATCTGAAGATTGCAGTTTACTTGGATTGGTATTTATAAATTCTGCTAAAGACTCTTTTGGCTCAGTTAATTTGTTTAAACTTGCCATGTGCATCTTTTTGAAATGTAGGTGACTCAATAGCTTTACTGATTGATGGTATTGATTTATGTTACATAATAACTATACAAGCTCAGCAAACTTTGGCAGCTACTACCAGTCCTGCTGTGCAGTCTATAAAGCAGTTGTGTACCACATGCCTAGGCTCTACAGGAACCTAAAGCCTCTCCTAAGTTCATGTAGTTGACCTTCATTGGCTTTCTTTACTCAAAAATCAAAACAAAACAAACAGAACTTGCCATGGTCTTAGTTTTTTGGTTGGTAGTTAGCCCATTTTTGTACTTCATTAATCGGGAATAAGAGGTTAACTGAAATATGCATGGTATGCTTCCAGTTTAACTGTTGAAATTAAATAAACACCACACAAAGAGTTTGGCTGGTGAAGTAAAAGCCATAAAGAAAAGTACAATTTTTAAAAGGTTGGTTTAGTTTAATTGAGCTTTTAGTTCCTGATTGTCAACAAGTTTTCCATGGTGTTGTATCATTAATATTAATGGTATAATAGCACGGTAGCTATCAAACTAGTGCTTAGATAGTTAATTACTGGAATCAATGCTATGAAGCCTAAAGAGGTTGCAGGTGGTTGGGTGACATATTTTCCTGCTTGAAGATGGAGAGTGCTTTTCCAGTGACCTCCGTGCTACAAGGAGGTCACCCAGAAAACTTGATTTTCAGTGCTGTGTAGGCAGAGAAGGGGATTGTGCAGAAGGGAGATCTTGTATCCTTGGTTCTGGGTCACTTGACCTATAAATTATACTGGAGGAGGGAGGAAGAAAAGGAGATTTTTAGCAGAAATTACAGGGGAGTACATCAGAGTTTCTCCCAAACAACGTCCTTTTCCACTTTAAAGCAAATAAACAACATACTTTTACCCTTGTGTTACATTGCAGAAGGGAGCGGGGTTGGGCTTTGCACTGGCAGTGGCTCCCTGATACAACATCAGTATTCTTCAAGACAGTTCCAGGCGCTTTGATCTCATTTTGTTCCCAGCAGGATTTTAGACTGAGTCAATGTGTTAGAGTGGCACTCAATCCCAAGGTACCACTTGAAGTCAGATTTGTTTGCAGAAATGTACTACAAGGCATTTATGGATCACAGTATATGCAGATAAACATTTTACCCATCAAAGAAGTGGTAGCTTGCTCTGTTAATGTGCTAGCATATGGGAGGGGATCTCTACAGTACTCGCTCGGCAGCATGTGATGTGCTTAGAAATATCAGTGCTCTGATTCATGCCTTGGCAGTGACCTGTGAATCTAACCACTTCAAATTATGACAGTTGTTATGGTCTAGCCCTCAAAAAACTGGATTAAGATGCCTGATTTCTCTATATTTACCCTCTTCCAGATAAAACTCCTATTTTTGACTGAAATAAAATTGCAATAGATCATATAAAGACTTTGGTAAGAATCTATGCTGTTATTTAGTAGCAGGAGGTATTTTTCTAGACATGCAATAATTTAGTTTGTTTTTATAACACAGACAGACAGTTAAAATGACTTTTGGGAGGGTATATACTTAACAAGGTCTTTGATTATAACATGCATAAAAAGACACTATCTCAAATACAGAAAAAACATTCTCAGCTAAGTATGGAATGAGGTGTACTAGATATATTTTTACAAAAACCTAAATTCACTGTTAATCTAAACAGTGTGAAAAAAATCTGTCTAAAATGCAGAAAAATAGATGATAGATTATCTGGGTTTTGGTATAAATGAAAATGAATAATCACTTTCTAATCAATTCACATAGTTCTGAAAAAGTGATAACTGGAGAAATTCCATTAAAGGGAGAAGAGAACTTATCAAACTTTAATATGAATTAACCTAAGACATAAAGACAAGGATTTTTCTGGGGTGGAATTGTAAAGAAATAAAAAATTTGCTTCTGAAATGTTGAATATTTAATGTCCAGCCTGATAAATTCATTTTGGTCATATTTCAGGGTTTTGGAACATAAACGTGGCCTGGTTTTGTTACTGAGATTCCCTTAGCTCCTCTGTAAAATCTATGCCTGTGTTAGTCTATGTATATAACAGTCTCAGGAGATCTAATGGACTGGAAGCAGAAGATCTAGAAGAACAAAGCTGAGGAATGCTAACAACTGTCTGCAGACCAGTTTGTAGGAGATCTACTTGCACGGTGTACGTGGGAGAAAATAAGTAACTTCTTGTTAAAACAAGGAAAAAAAACCCAACTTTCTTGTTATTTTTATATTCTTTCCCACCTACAATTGGAAAAACTTTAATTTGGCTCCTGATGGCAAAATAATTACATAGTTTGTGCTGGTGATACTTCCTTCTATTATCTGTTCAGAATCTGGACTCCACTGTTTTATCTGTGCTGCCATTAATTAGCCCAACTTATTTAATGACCTGGGAATAGGCTCACAACTTACAAATTTATTTCTGTTTCCATCAAAAAGTTTGGTCAGAGAAAAAAATTATTTCATTAGCTTAATAGGGAGCCTGGGAATAAAGAACAATGATAGAATGAGAAGTGATACACTGAAATTATTTGTATTTGGGATAATCGTGTGTTTCTTCTATGAAATAACTCAGTCATATTCTTTGTTGGTTTTGGACCTACAAAAATCATGAATAAAATGAGATTATTTCCATTTTTGTTGTGTCTGTAGGTTTCTGGGCTTACCTCCAGGTTCACATGGTTTGATAGCTTTGTCAAATAAATATCAAGTCAGTTCATTCCCAGAGCATCTCTTTTTTTATGTTTAAATGTGCAGACTGACATAAACAATAACATGTGTAAGACTGCCCTGAGCTCTTACAGCCAGAAAACAATGCATGAGAAAGTGGATACCAATGCCAAATTGACTTGCTGTATTTCCAGCTTTCCTCTGACCACCCAGCCACTGTGCCAGGAATTCATACTCTGTCAAAGTGTTCACAGGTAAATGGAGACAGCCTTTCACTAGCATACGTATTATTTTTCTTTGCTAAGAGCCAAATACTCAGGAGAATCTGTTATAAATTAATGTTATTTTAAGCTGAAGACCAAGGTTTACTAGCTGTTGTCAGCTCTTATTGGAAGAGAGAATAAGTGAAGAATTGAATTTTTTTTCAGGGCTGAACATGGACAGTGAAACCAAGGCCATCTGGTTTAGTTTTTGGCCTGTATCCTTACTGTAATGCCCAAATGACCACTGAATTAATAAGAGCTAATCTTCTCCCACCCATAATAACCTCTGATCACTCTTTGGTCCAGTAATTTCAGTCTTTGTGCCACTGCCCTGTTCAGGACTACCTTGTGTTGTGGCCCTGGTTCTAAACTCTGCGCACACTGCTAGGCCAGATAGCTGTGGGCTCATACTGTACCCAGCTTTTCAGCAGGAGAAAACTATTTTAGATCTCTCCTCTATCTTGTTGTTGCTATTGTTGAAATGGTACTGTATGTTTTCCCACAACATCCTGCTGAAAAAGCTGGCAGCCCATGGCTTGGACAGGTGCACCCTTTGCTGGGTTAAAAACTGGCTGGATGACTGGGTGCAGAGAGTGGTCGTGAATGGTGCCACATCCAGTTGGTGTCCGGTGACCAGTGGTGTCCCCCAGGGATCAGTACTGGGCCCAGTTCTATT
>JANHGN010014396.1:0-50001 GCA_024605025.1 Megaceryle maxima
GGGGGGGAGGGTTGGGGATGGGATATGGTGTCTATTGCAGGGGAGGTTCAGTCCTAGGAGGCGGCTTAAGACTGGCGCTCTTTATCTTTTCCTGCTAAGTCCATGGTTTTCAAGACCTGGTTACCACTGGACATTCTGCTCCCAGTGTCAGAATTCCTTTGTTTCCAATCTCAGCATGTCCCACACTAAACTCCCCAGTTCTGTCTTGGGGGGAGTAAAACTGTTTTGTGGGTTGCTGAGACATCTCTTTAGTCCATCAACAAATCTTGTTTAACTCTTAGATGTCTCAAGACAGACAACAGATATCCTGATTGCCTAAGTACATCACTTATCTCTTGGATTGTTCTAGACAAACACTATACATCCTGAATGTCACAAGTGTGTAATGTTACCTTCTCTCAGCTGTGTAGGCTTACCATAGAAGGTACTATAACATGGAGCAGCAGGATGGCATAGAGAGGAGAGCTCTTTAATTTTTTGACTCGTGTCATTGTGTCATTGATCCATACAGCTAATTTCAATCATTTGCATAACTACATTTAGACAGAATATGTTGATGTTTTGCTCTCTTAAACCCAGAGGGCACTTCTAGGATCTGCTAATACTCTATTTCAGTACCAATGCTTGAATGAAGTCTCTGATAATAGAACCATATAATCATTGAATGGTTTGGATCGGATGGAATTTTGAAGCTCATATAGTTCCAACCCCCCTGTGATGGGCAGGGACACTTTCTACAAGATCAGGTTGCTCAAAGCCCAATCCAGCCTGGCCTTGAGTGCTTCCAGGGTGGGGGCATCCACAACTTCTCTGGGCAACCTGTTCCAGTGCCTCACCACCCTCAGAGTGAGGAATTTCTTCCTTATATCTTATCTAAATCTACCTTCTTTCAGTTTAAAGCTATTACCCCAGAGTAATGATAATGACTCTCAGAGTACAGTGCAAACTCAGGAGAATTATGTCCAAACCACTTGCCATCATCTGTCAAATAGAAATATTTTCCATAAAATCTGGAGGGGTACAGAACCATAAAGAACAGATTTACAATGAACTGGTGTTCCTACTTGGGAAGGAGAGGAAATTTTCTCTGTTAGCACACAACTTTAGAAAATGGGACTGCTCTTTACCATGATGTCTTCTCACAACAGTCCCTGGAGGAAAGTATCATTTTTGAAGCATTGTGTCTGAAAATTAAATGAACTATGTTGTCTGATCTGTGCATTCAAGAATGGGGTCACTTCTTATATGGTACGTGTGACTTCACAGGCTACTCTTACAGATATAAGTGACACTCGTGGACCAAAGCCATGCAGTTTTTCTCCTTTCCAGGTCTTGCTATTGTGCAGATATTAAAGGATGGAATAGGTGTGGGATACATTGTTTACTGTGCAATTCCCAGTCACACAGACAAGTTTAAAGATAAATTCAAATGAAAAGCAATTCATTTGAATAAAAAGAAAATAAAGGTTGCAAAAGATAACCATTCTTGTCCATAACAATGAAACAATAAACAGGTAATTTCATTTCTTGTCATGCTCCCCCCATGGCGATTTACTTGGCCTACCTACTGTTTGGAGCCCTGTGTCTAACACAGTCCAAAAGATGTTCAGGGCTCTGAAAACATTGTCTGCTGCATAAAGTCCCTAGCTACTTTAAACTAGTATTGAAGACCATCATGAGGAAGAACAGACGTCAGTCTGTTTTTCTAAAGGAAAAAAAAAATCTCTTTACCTTGACAAGTCTAAACAGATCACTCTTCTGCTCAGAGAAAGAAAGTAAAACCCTGTTTAAGTAACCAAAGAATACATGTAGTTCTAGTGACCTCCTGGGAAAGATATTGAATTGAAACTGGTCTATATGTTGTTTATCCAGAACTGATTATGTCAACACAAATGCACTTATTTTTCTCTACTGCTTTTCAAAATATCTCTTTTAATTACCTTGGTTTGAGGTATCTATCATTTGATAGCATCTAACAGCTGAACAATCCTGATCATCACCTCTGATTACAAGAGACTAGACAGGGTGGGAAACTTGAAGTTTTTGCCTTTTTTGATTTAGAGCTATTATTCTTTTCATGCTTGATCCAAAGCCCACTGGTGTCCAAATGAAAGTTACCATTTCTTTTCGGCTTTAGCTCAATATCTTTGCTGATAGCTATTTAGTCACAGCCTGACTGCTAGCACATGTAATCAAAACAAGTCTTACAACTAAATGCTAAACAGTATTTGTGGACAGCAGGGGCTCAGCAAAGACTTTCAATCTGGAGAAAGGCTCTCTAGGTCACTCCTGAGGTACTTTGTCAGGGTAAAGGTAGTGGCATGAGTGCTCAGAGAGTGTTGTTGGTCTGGCATGATTTGCCCAGACCGACTGATTCTAAAATGACTTGGATGCAACAAACTTTCCCCTAATAAACCTGTTCTGATATTCCTTGCCTAGATTTACTGTAACTCGGGAATGCAGGTTGTTAGAGCTGAGGCATGTAGTCTCTGAAAAACAGAAAGCTTTTTTTTTGCCCACTCTAGCCAGGTTATGTTACAGTCATTTAAATGCATGAACTCCTAACATAGATAAAGTTGGTTGCTCTATTTATTTTTGTTCCCCTGTTTCATGTGTATTAATTTACTCCCTGCAGTCTCAGTGGAACGGAAATCAAGCATCTCCTCATTAAAATTCAGAGCTATTTTGGCATCCTTTATGTAATAAGCTGCTTTATTTCAGATTGCACATTGCTACATTTGCACCACAGACAGCTTTACTGAATAAAGCAAGGAATACAGCAGTCAACAGTAGAGGCAAAGAAAAGATGAAAGGACCAGGTTGAACCTTTCAGGCACTGCATTTTTTAGGGTAGGAGGTAGGCCAGGACTACATTGTCCTTGTGATCATTATTAACAGTACAGGTTTTTTAAGTTCAGAATTGTTATTAGATTTTTTTCGTGTACACTAACAATAGTAAACACACAACTGAGGTCTTGATTTTGGTGTAAAATGACTAACTAGTCACTGATCAAATCCTTAGAAATGGTCCTTAATGTTTATCAAATATGCAGGTTAAAAAAGAAAGAAGACTCAGGTGACCTTGATCATGGGAGGGATCATTTAATTAATTTGGGGGAGATTTAAGGGAGAGAGGGAACTTACTGGTAAATCAAATGTCTGTTCTGAAAGAAAAAGAAACTGCCTGTTTAGTTTTTATCCTGATTTGTGGGTCTTTGGGCAAGCGAAGCTTTTCTTGCTGTTCCTAACTTACTATGTTACCATGGATAGGCTTAGAGCACAAACAGGTTTGTTGATATTTGTTTGTTTGTTTGTTTATTTTCCCTGGGCTACAGTTTCTGTCTGTATGTGTGTTCCCATGTAAACTGGTTGCTCCTTTGCATAAAGCAAAAATAAGCAATTGAAAGGTTTTTAAGCGTACTTGGTAACAGTCTTCCTGTCCTGTAACTCTTCAGCCAATGCAATATTGACGTCTGTGCATAGCAAGTCAGAATATCAGTGATCTGTAAAGTAACATCAGCTCTTGCTCGTTACGCTGCTGTTCTGTAAGTTCTCTCAAGCTTAAATCATTCTCCTGTTAGCTTTGTATGAAGAAATCGTGTGACAGAAATAGCTATGCTTATTAAAACTTTATTCAACTTTTGAGCTGAGGACACCATGACTCATTCTCACCTGGTTCTTAGATATTGTCACTCATCTCTGAAGTTGCTCTTTGAAAACTACTTGGCTATCTTTTTCACTTGATGGCTGCTCTCAAGTTTGTTTTTAGCATTAAATTATCTATGGTAAACTAACCAATAAGTAGTTATCATAATATATGGTAAGTTTTCCTTTGTCTTTACAGATAATATGGACTGCTCCTCCAAATGCAGCTTCCAGCTTTTTGATTGACTCTGCAGTTTGTTGGCTCCCATGTGATTGTCCAGATGTAACGTGAGATCAGACACTGTTATCAACTCCAGATTAGTAGGGAGATTATTTCTGATGAATGCAAACCATTCTTGGCATTTAACAATTTCTGTTTCAGAATGTGGATTATCAGCTTTGTGGTCTTCTGAAGCATTATCTCTGTGTCTTCCATTGTGATTTGTGATATACAAATGCAAACTACCATGATAACAGGCTTTTGCAGTCATGGGCTAACAACTGCAAGGTTCCTGCCTTGCATATTCTTGGTCAGAGTATTTCACATCTGTTCATCTCCACATAGTATGTTACTCTTACCATAGTCCGCAGACCTTCTCAGCCCCTTATTTTTATTTTTTCCTTGGAGAATACCCTTACGTGGGGAAAAACAAGTTTCTACCTTGGATTTTATTAATGTCTTGTGAGTAAGAATAGCTTCTCTGAAACAAAACTGGTTTCTGTAAACCAATAAACATTCCCCTTTGTAGAATGCTGGTTGGCTTGAAGCTTGTCTTGGGAATTTCACAGAAGTTTCTCCTTATGTTGAGATGTTTGGTGGATATGAAAGAATCTAGAAGCGTTACTGTTTATACTATGATCATGCTTTATCATTTCCAGTGACACTGAACCTGCGGTGTCTTACTTATCAGTACTCGGACCTGGAATATGATTGCAGTTTTAGGCAGCTTTTAAAGTGCAACATATACATTTGTTCTGGAGTAACTGTAGGTGGCAACTGGATCGCGGATGCTGTGTAGATCTTCAATGTTTATTTTGAAAGGTAGTCACAGCATGTTTCTTTAGAACTTACCTTTGCAGATGAAATGCCTATGCTTCAAGCCAGCTATAGGAAATTGTAGTGTAAACTTCATCAGACATCGCCAGCAGCATATAATTGGAGTGGAAGTAGATGTATAAATGAACCTAATACTGTGGCATTCAGATTTCATTTTAGCACTTATCCTGAAAAAGCTCTTGACCTGGAAAGCTAGTAGTTAAGTAAGGAAATGTTATCAAACCATGTAAACAAACCTGTCCATTCCCAATTCAATTTACTTCTTAAAGAGTAATGAGTCTCTTTGGTGCTGCTTTCTTTAGACTTTTAGCTGAGAGAAGCTTGATTCAAAACTTAATTCATCTGCAAGGATGCAGCACATACAAGATGATCCAGTCACACTTAAAGCTGCACGGTGTCCAGTCTCAGACATCTGTGCAAGTTGAAGAATAGCTCTATAATGTTTCTTAAAGTAGTGTTAGATCCTTAAGTGACTTATGTAATAGAAACAGATTGTTCAGCGGCTGAACATCATCTGCTTTTCCCCAAGAACAGAGTGTGGGATCAGAGCCCTCCCCTCCTACACACAGACACATACCACAGTGTCAAAGCAGACAGATTTCACCTGGTTCAGCAGAGCAATTGGTTTATAGAAAACAGCTTTGGTTTACTGTGGCTGCTCTCTGCTTCACACACTCCTTGTAAGATTTGATCAGCTCCCACACAGAAGCTGTTATTTTTCTCTAGTTAAACATGCTGTCCAAGAAAAAAAATGCTGTGTGCTACAGCTATACATGATCTCATTTTCTCATTATGACCTTTTCTTAAGTACTTTATCTATGATTTTCTGAGGGAAAAAAAAATAGATCTTGCTTTGAGGGGGGGGGGAACAGATAGGTATGTTTTAGTTTAAAATTAGAAACACCACAGTTTGAGACAGTAAGTGTCTGGCATAGCACCAGGCAAACTGGCACCCACTAGGGAAAATTATAGAAAATGTTAGATTTTCACTGTTAATAGAAAATTATTTTTGCATTAACAGAATGTATCTTTCACTCCTATCATCAGTATGAGTTGTCTTTCCCTAGACAAGGCAGATGTAGATCTGAGCTTTGGTTATAACAATGAATAAGGCAAGTCTTAAACCAATTGGGTTTCCAGTAACTCAACGTGTTCCAAATAGATCTCACTTTAACATTCAGCTTGCATTTCCTCTTACTTCAATCCAGTTATTCCTATTGATAACTCTCCCCTAGAACTGAGGTGTCTTTTGTCAGCTGACTTGAGTCAGGGTGCAATCTGTGGTCTGTCCTTATGCCAGGAATAGCTACTGTTTTCATAGGCTTCAAATGCATGAAATAGAAAATTTTCTCTGAAAAGTATTATGGCATCCCTGATTTAACTTCCTTTGCCTGTCCCCTCCTGGCATAATCTGATCCTTAGAGCTCAGATTACTAGAGGCAGGAGAGCCATCCTTGCACAGCATGCACCACCAAAGGACCCCAGGCTTGTGCATACGTTTTACTGAGGCTATGAAGTCATCATTCATGCACTTTAAGTTTCTGAAAAACTCTGTAGATGCCAACAAATTCTAAGTTTAATAACGATGTTTTGTTTCTTAAACATAGCCTTAGCAGGTAACAGTGCCCACCTTTTCACTCCTTATAATCAACTTCAGGCACATCCAGCTAGAGCTGAAGGAGACTGTATAATTAGTCCCAGGATCTGAAAATGCGGGAGCAAAGCAATAAAAAACATGACAACCTGAATGTTTTCCCTGTCCCATATCTGCCACCACAAGGACACCAACTGAGTTTTAGGCAGATCTGGACCAGCAGAGGAATACTTCAAAATGTAATGCCAAGGGTGTTTGAGGGGAAGCAGTAGTCAGTCTCACAAACTTGCATAGCCATCCATATGCCTCACGGCCTCTTTGCGGCCTTCTAAAACACTAGCTTTTGATCCCTGACCAGTTTCAAGCTGTGATACGTTGGGAAGAAAATATCTTCCCAGCTACTCTACAGACCCTTCATTTTACTTTGATTGTTTCAATCTATGTACCTGCCAATCCCAACAACACAATTAACCATCTTTTTAGTGCTCCTCAAATACTGGAGTTTGAGGGTTTGAGACCAGAGATAGAATTCCCTGTTCTATTCCCACAGTTGTGTTACTCAGTGTTCAACCTTTACCATACTTGTCCATATATCATCCCTCTGAGAGGGCACAAGGTTATTTATTTATTTATCTTTAAGAACATATGCATGTCCCATGAATAAGGAAGAGAAAATGAGAAGGCTTAACAAGGAGAGGGGAAACTTTTTATTCTACTACTTTTTACACATGGCTTTGATTATCAGTGTCAGACAGGCAGAGCTTTTGGCATTCCAGTCAAACCTCAATGCAGGGGAAAGTGTGGATTCTAACTTGTGCTGTGTGAGCCCATAGCAAAATCCTAGAGTACAGGAGAAAAAATTGAGTTATCCCACATCAGCTGGACAATGTGAATGTTCCATTTGGGATGGAACTATAAGATCAGCAGTGGGAATGGGACATGCAAGGAAATTTCAGTATTGGCCAGTATCTTCCCTTTTCAGCTACTGAAATTGCTGAGATCTCAATAGCTGCACCTTTGTGCTTTTGCTCATCGCCACATACACTTCAATCTCACTGTTACTTTGCTATTAGTTGCAACAGAGATGTGTAACTTGCTTAGTCAGAGTGATGGGCTGGAAAGCCATTTTGCCACAAGCTTTTCTTCCCCTTCAGTGTAGTATGATGACCATTTAAGTATGAACAGGCTTGACCTTTTGACACCTGAGGAGAACCTTAACAGTCACTTAAGGTCAGTTTTCAGAGCATTGGCTGTGCATTCTGCTCAGTTGGAAGTAATTCCAGCACAGGTGATTGTAAGTCATCTAATACAGGTACTTTCTAGGTGTAAGTTTTACTTAAGAGCCTTTCACTGCTCTTCTACATGCTTGCCGCTCATTACTGAAGCACTATGTTTAGCAATATCGAAAAGTGGTCCAGGTAGCTGCACCAAAAAAAAAACCAAAACAGGTTAACATGTTGCGCCCTTCTTTTACAAGACCTCCTCAAGATCTGCCAACGTATCTCACTTTGGGATCTTCTTGCACAGTAACATTTCCACTGTTATTCATCAGACTTCTCTGTCCTCATGCCTTTGATTTGACAAATGCTATTGTAGAAATTTGTAGTGTGTACACTATCCAGCCCCTTGTTTTTCATGATTGCTTCCATTGATAATTAGCAGATGAACCTTGTCCTGCAGACTTTATCATAATATCTCTCTACTTGCTATCAATATTATGGTCTTAGACTCATGCAGTACATTTCCCTAGTCCCAGACCCCTAGTGTCTCTCCCATGTGACATCTCTAGAAACTGAGCTACATGAAGAAGTGTTCGGGACACACAACAATACATAAATTTGTGCCAGAATTGCAAGGCTCTTTGTGCTACCCTCCATTAAAGCCTAAGTCTGGAGGCTGGATTACCTCATAATTTGCATAAAATGACAGTTAAATGGACTCCACAGAGGAAGAAGAGGTTGGAGGAAGAAATGTATTTATCTCAGACTGGTGGTCACTCAGTGGCTGACCACATTTACTTTGAAGATCACATAAGTTAAATTAGACTGAGAGACCACATGAATCATTAAGAGAAGTCAATGACTTTCAGTTCCGTACTTAAAAATCAGCCTTTCTGCTAATGTAGCAACAAGACTTCATATAAAATTCTATGTTAGAGGCAGGTGATGGTAGGCACCTATATATTCTCTTGGTAAAACATCAGACAAACCTGTAATACATTCTTGAATGAGTAGCTTCGATCGTGTCCTATAGCACCACCTAGCAGGCTAATTTAAAAGCGGTCTGTATCCCTGACTATAACGATGTGCCTAGGCAACTGAAATAAGGGTGCACTTCAGTCTTCTTTCACCTTCCTTGCTGTAACAGCTGCTTCTTGAAACCAGAACCATGCCAACATGGTGAATAGTAAATTTGGGGTCTCTACCTTTCACAGTTATGTTATTATAAAGCTCTTAAAAGAAACCATAGTGCAGATGCAATGCTGTGCCAGCCTCTTGAGTTTTTGCATAAGAAACCATTGGTTTCTAGACATCTCCAGCTGGTGCAGAAGGCAGAAGCACCTTTCAGAAAGCCAGGCTGTACAAACCCATCCAACCCTCCCTCCATATTCACCAGTAGTAGGATAAGTAAGTCCTGATGACTCTCAGGCTTTTGAAATCCATCACCACACTATGTGTTTTGGCTGGTGAGGAGTCTGGTCTGCAGCTGCCCATCATTACCTGCATGCACTTTGTCTTTGTACATCTGCACAAAGTATAAGCATCAATACCAACTTACAACTTGGGAAGGTGGGATCTTTCCTTTGACTTTTCCTTTTGGGTGGCAGCAAACCATTTATCTGCCTTGTCATATTGCATAAAACCATAACCTAAGGGTAGGACTGTGTCCTCTCATCAAGGAGTATGTTTTCTTGGCAATTAGCAACTTGTTTATTGGAAGTCAAAACCAAGGCTGTCATTAACAGCCCCTGTTCACAACAGGGAGGGATGCTGGCTATGACTAGCCAAGCCTGTTTAGCACTGGCATTTCTAAAATGCAGGAAATCATATAGCAGGAAAAATATAGGATAAATATTTTCATTAGGATACTTTAATGCAAGTCCTGGATGAAGACCTGAATTTGAAAGAAAATTCCTAAGTATTCAGTTTACAATCTTAATCTTTTTATGTGAAATCAAATCTCAGGCCAAAATTTCTAGGAACTGAACCTTTACTGGTAAGAGGTGCCTCAACCAGGGGCTGCTACAAAGAAAGAATTTGTCAAAATTAATCTAATAACCATGGCCTGCTTTTATTTCTATTCTGCTGTCTCTTAACACACTACAAAGCACTGTTTCCATTTGGACTGTGAGAAATGGCTACCTCACAACTGCCTGGTGTGAGGGGACATTTTAAAACAACCATTGAATACTAATGCATACCTTGCCTATAGCTGAGGCAAAACCAGCCCTCTACTACCCACTACCCAAATAAAATCCCAAGCTGGCCAGAAGTCATTCTCTGTCCTTGTTCTGCAAGGACTGCACAGCCCAGGGGTGGGGCTGGACTCAGTGGAGCTGAAGGATGCTACTCTGTCACCTGCCACCAGCTTTGCTTCAGCAAAGCACCACTGCCAAGGAAAGGACAGGTTCCTCCAGAGCTTCCTCGCAGCGCCCAGGCTGTGCAACAAATCCATGTAGTGTTACTGAGAAACTACACTGGCCATCTTCTGCTTTGAGGAAATCATAATTTTTAAGAAAATAAACATCCCCTCCTGTGTTAATTTCCTATTGGCTATGACAGAAGAAACAAAACCTCTGTAAATGGAGGTGAGCTATGTTACTTGCTGCCTTCCTAGTAAGCGTTCCTGCACTGCTCTGGGAGGGCTGTATTAATAACACATCTGCAAGGTGTTTTGCAGGGAAAACACTGTGAGTTGTAGCGTGAAACAAAAGGACAGAATGAATTTATGGCTCCGGGAACAGAGGCGGTGCGTTTCTCGGGCCGCAGCTGCCGGCCGGAGTGTCTCTGGGGAGCGGTGCCCTTGCTCTTCGCCTCCGGGCTGCCGACAGAGCAGGGTAGCAGGTCAGGGCTTCCCCTCGGGGGCACATCTGCCGCCGATCTACTCGAGGCCGCGCTTCACCCACAGGACTTCAAACTCCGAGAGCGCGCCAACGCCCCGCTGAAGGAACGCCCCGCTTATGGCGCCGCCTCCCGCCCCTTCCGTCCGCCGTACGGCAGCGGAGGGACGGCTATCCTGCCGGAGCCCCGCCTCGACTGCGGCGCGGGGAGCCTCGGTAGGTGCAGACGCGGAGGGTTGCGGGGGGGAAGAGGTCGGCTCGAGCTGATGGATCCACGGGAAGCTGCGCTCAGCGCTCACAGCGGGGCGGAAACCGGGGGGCGCGCGGCGATGCCCCGCGGCCTGGTCCCGGGGCTGGTCAGGGCCTCGCCCGCCCCTCCCGCGGAGCCGTTTTTAGCCGCACCCCCCGTTTCGTACTGTTTGTTTTTCGACAGCTGAGCTTTGAAATCCTGAGCCCTGGAGGCGGGTCCAGCCCTCGACCTGTTTCCTGACTGATACTGTTTTAAATTGGGCTTTCCCCTCGTCTATATTCAATTAAAAAAAAAAAAAAAAAAAAAGTATTCGAGTGTTAGGACAAAACCTGCCTAGATATTTGACCTTCAGCTATTAAAATTCTCAGTTAAGTGAGGATGAGCCCCCGTAACAGCCCAGAGGCTGAATATTTCAGTATTCAGGGGAGACCACCTTATAAACGTTGTCATGGTTTTATGGGAGCTAAGTAAGTGATTCAGTTTGCAGGATATGTACCATGTAAACGGCCTTCTAGTTTCCAGTTGCTTTCCTGTTACAGATTCCACAACACTTAGGAATAAAAATAAAGATGTCATATACACAGTTAGGGCGGCAGTGGGGTTTTCTGCAGTAGCCGAGTCTGCACTGAAATCTTCCTTGGGGAAGATGTGAAAGCACAAATGCTAAAAGGTATCAAGAGCAATCTTACTTTTGTCAGTATTGACTATTGTGAGAAAAGGAACCTGGTGTTTCCTGGTAATTCTTGCATTAGGTGTGTGGCAGGACTGTTGTCTGTAACCCAGTCAAAAACATAAGGGGTCTACCCACAAAGATCTGAAACCGTGCCTGCATAAAAGACAATTTAATCAAAAATAGTTAAAAAATACTTAGCAACTATTCCAATTTTTATGACCAAAGGAGGAAAAAAGTTGAGGTGCATCCTGCCATTAGGGCTGTTTAGAAGTGTGCAGATGAGCACAGCGCTTCCTGCCCCACTTTCCTGCTGGTCACCCGTGGGCTGCCTGCTGCTCCAGGTGTGCTTTCCAGCATCCTGAGTCGCTGACCAGGAGGAGTATCCTGTGTCCTGTGTGCTTTGACAAGCACTATTCAATCATGCAAGAAAGGAGAGTAGGCTGGTTTTCATCATAGTCTGTCCCTCTGCACACTGTTGTGCACAAAAACTGAGGAATTTTCTCCTTGCAGTGTTCCTAATCTTAAAAAAGATCTTTTATCCAGCCTGGATGTGAGGGCTCTAACATGACAGGGAAAAACCTTGGCTCAGGTTCATGTGTGGATCAGGTGATAGTCTTCATAAAATCATCCCCCTAGAAGTGCTTCCCCCCTCATAAATGGCATGACCTTTTCAATCAGATCTAGACTAACAGATTTTCCAAGAGGCCGATAACTCCAAAGATTTGGGTTTAGTATTACTATTTTCTGGGGTTTAGCTCTGTTATCAAGAAGGTTTTCTCCCAAAATTGGGTTTCATCCAAGCTCTTGGCTCTTTAGCATGTTTTTCTTAAAGAATTTTGTCAAACAAATCACCACCTCCAGTCTTCAACAGAGAATACCACCACTTATTATACTAAAAAATATGTATTATTGTATACTTACATGCATCATTGTTTTTATTAAGCACTCAGTATGTCTTCAGTGTAGCATAAACATTAAACAAGATTATTCTTCCCCTGGTGAATTTACAGTCTGAAAGAGCTTCATAGGAAGGAGTAGTAATAACATATTATTAAAACACTGCCTTTAATTTTAATCCCTTTTTGTTTCCCTGTGGTTAATGCTCATTTGCTGTTGATCATGACTGGTATATCCTGGCATGTCATGCAGTGCTGGTTTATGATGTTACAGCCCCCAGTTGTCCACTCTACCCCTCTGCGGGAGGTTCTTGTTCAGCATGAGCGGAAGAAGAGAGCATGTCTGTTTCAGCTGCTGCCATACAAAGCCCAACAGCGTAGCTGAAACCCACCTTTGATAGTACTCTACAGCAAGACCTTGGTTGTTGTATCAAAGCACGAGTTTCCTTCTGTCCACCTCAGCTTCCTGTAAAGACAGCTGGAAATACTGTCTTCAACAGCTGCAGCAAGATTCTCCGAAGCTTAAGTGTTAAAGCTCTGAGAAAAGACATTGCAAAATGCAAATGGGCATCCAATTATCACTGATGTCTGTTGGATTCAGGTGCCTAATTCACCTCTATATCTTTACAGTAGCATCATTTTAGGGGGATTTCTATAGCCAATGGAATTTTTTTAATTGATTGGAGCTTTCCTGGGCAGAGCACATCATGTGGCTTGGACCATAAAAGGAATTGATACTCCCCAAGAGAAGTGAGACTCTTGAACTGAAAGTATTTAAGTTTATTTGAAAGTTTTTTAAGCTTATCTGCTTACTAAAGAGTCACAAAGTACTTGTCTGCACCAAAGCAATTTCTGTTCCAGTTTCTGCTCTAGATTGCATGTATTATTTGTCAGAGGAGTTATTTCAGAGACCAATCCTTAAAAGTAGCCACTGAAAGCATGCTGCTTTCTGAAAATAGTTTTTTGCTGAGTCAGATAGAACCACTGCCTGGAAGTTGAGATTGCAAAAACCTAGAAAAAACACACTTTTTTTTTTATAAGAAAAGATACTGTTACAAAGATACCCATAGTGTTCTTCTGTTATTTTGGAAGTTGTAGTCAAGCTTAAGTTACTGAATTTATTATTAAGGTTACTGATTAAAATTTTTAGAGCTGTACTGTAGAGGAGGTTAGCGTAGATTAATCTAATTATTGGCTCTTTCTGGCCTTAATATCTGTAGTCTGTGCCTGTAGTGGAATGCAACAGTAGGATTGTGCTGGCAAGGACTAGACAAATATGTTGGGTAAATACAGAATGTGTATTCATTGCTAGTGAAAGGTGGAAGTGTGGTGGCTTTATTACTTTACTGGAGGAGAGGGAGAAGTGAATTCTTCATATCAATCATCATATGTTCCAAGGCCCAAAAATGAATAAGTATCACTTTCTCTGTAAAGTCATTTTGTGTTTCATTAATGTGAAAGAGATGTTTCTTTGGCTGTTGTGCTCTGCTTCTTCTCATAGCTTTTGCTCTTTTATTTATTTATTTATTTATTTAATGCTACGAAGAAAAGAGACCCATTTATGCACACTTTAATTCTTGATTTTGTGTTACAAACAGGTTAGGATTTGACTATGGCAGTGCAGTTCCTGTGGAAGGCATCTGTGTGGTTAAAGAAGCGCCAGAGCACTTTGTTGGCCGTTTCTTGCATGGGACTGTTTGGTGCTAACCTTTCCTACCATCTGTTTCCTGAGCAGACATTCAAACTGTTGCATGAGTGCTGGTCAGAGGGGCAGCCAGCTGAGCTTTCACAGAGGCTCAGTAATGTTTTTCATGATGTCCTTCAAGATACTGATGTGAAGTCCACTGACTCCTGTCGAGCCTTTGCAGCTTCTGGCTTCCACCCTGTGAGTGCTGGAATCCCATGGCTGCCTGCAGGCTCTTTGGTGGGCATCCCACCTAACTTTGATAGCACAGCTGACGATCAGAAAGGAATAACCAACCATGTTGTTGTGATCAATGGCAAAAAAGTAGACTGGGAGAGCAATGAAGGTGTTGCTTTGAAGGAAGCCTTGACATTTTCACTTGAAGCTCAGAAGTTTGCCATTGCCAGAGAAGTTGTGTATTTGCAGAATGGCAGCCCTTTAGCAAGTGCAGTTGTGGCTCCAACTTGCTTAGCTGGTACATTTCTCTGTGGGAAAGGAATAAAGCTACTTCTTGGTTTATCTCGTGGCCCCATGATACTTCGCAGCATCTGTAACCTCATAACTGCTGCTGGTGGACTAATGTGTTACTACATTTCTTACGACGCTATGACCTATCACCTAGACTGCAAGGCTGACAGAAAGGCAGCTACTATTTCCAAAGACTACGCCAGAGGTGGGGTTGAATTTTATGACAAAATCTTGTCCCGCAACAGGATTCTTCGTGGTCTGATGGGCAAGCAAGGGATGAAAATATACGCCCCGAGTGGTAACCTTTTCCCAAGGCACTGGTTCAGAATAAAGTATACTCCATACACTTACCGAAGAGATTTGATTCTTAATATTTTAAGAAAGCTCCAGACATAGGAAGGGAGCGCTTGAATTTTAAACTTGTGAATTATGTATTCTCTTGGAACACTGCTGTGATGCTTTTTTTTTTTCCCCCCTCCATGCATTAGAACTTTAGAGGGTTTTTTTGCATGTAGTTCAGAAGGAGTTACTGCACATTCTGTGAATAAAGAATTCTTCCCTAAAATATTAAAGACTTGCTTCAAAAGTGCTCTGTTCTGTGTGCAACTCAAATCACAAGACCACTGAGGAGGAGAACTTCTCAGACACCGATCTGGAAGTTCTGCTGCTTTGCTCTGCCTTCCTGTCAGTGCAGTCTGGAAAATGGAAAGGGTCAAGTCCAACAGAGAGTTTTGGGAGTATTGAGTATTATCATTTAAAATGGGGTGTTGGTATGTATGTTTGCTCTTCCTCCTATGGAACAACTCAAAAGATGCTTAAAAAAAAATGGGCAGTCTGTATTGTGCTGTTACATAAAATAGCAAGACACAGTGTTTCTGTTCTGTTTAAGTTCTTGCACCGTGTTAATTCTTATGCTGCAATCACTGGTCTTCAGTAGGGCACGCTCGTTATGCTGCAGTTTGTACTAATACAGCTAGATTATTACCCACGTCTGCATCATTTTGCTTGCATCTGGTTCTGCATGACATGGTGACTGTGGTGTGTATATCTTGGATGTTTCCCAGCAGTGGCAGTAGGTAATATGACTGTCATGGGCTGGTTGTTTTCTCATAAGTTGGATAAGCATGTTCACGAGAGGGTTTGCTGTTTGCTTTGGTACAGTTTTTGTTTAATTTAAAAATACAGGTAGATGTATGTCACCTTTGTATGTTAAAGAAGGCAAGGTATAAGGAATAAGTCTGGCATTTGGTGCAGAAACTGGCGAGGTTTGTGATGAAAAGTTGCCCAAGGAAATTATGCTCCTGTTTCAGACTAAGAAGGTTTTGTCTGGCAGAACTGAGCTTTGCCCAGCATTACAAATCTTCTGGAAAGGTCTTTAGTGCATGAGCAGTAAACTTAAAATGCATAAAGCAGCAAAGCCTCACCCTGAAGCTTTTATGTGATCTCCAAAATGATATGTCTCAACGTTTGTAGTTTGCTCTTTTCAGTGTTTCTGTTGCAGCTGTTCCAGTAGTCCTCCCTGGTGACATCACAGCAGTTCTCCTCATCTCTGTTGTCATCCTTCCAGGAAACTTCTATTATTTTCTGTCTTCTCAGTCAGAGATGTTCTGAGTGTCCTCACTGCCCTGGTTTTGTCCTTTCTTCATCTGCTACAATAATACCTATCATGCTTGGGTTTGCTCAAAGCATTACTGAGTTCTTTTTTCCCTTTGAATCAGGTGGTGACATAAAGTTGATATACTAGTTGCTGAGGCACTGGTGTTGCTTTATATTGCTGAAACCTTAAATATAAGGTTAAATATATAAGACTGAATCTTAACTATAAGATGTTTAGGTTTCTGCTGAAGTAATCTGTGTCACGTTTTTCTGGACCACCACCTATCGCTTGCAGTTGTCCTTGAAGTATCAAGTCATGAGGTGCCTCTTAGGTGCTTTCTGGCTGTGGGGTATAAGGTGACCTTTGTGAAAGAGTTTGACAAGATCTTCTAGTGTGTGGAATAAAAGGAGACTTTAGCATTAGGTAGAGAGCTTTCAAAGCTTCAGTTTAAATTTTGAGTTCTCTTCCAGGTAAATCAAATATAGCAGATCAAGATAGAGGATTTTTGGTTGAGTGATGTAGTGGCTCCTGCTTTATATAGCCCATGAGTTCAATTCATCCTCATGTTACTCCTTCAGACAGGACTAAACTCCATAAAATGTTCTCAGAGTGAAGATTTTTTTTTTAATCTGGTTTAAGGACCTGCTACTACATAAAGAGTGTAGAGAGGAACCAGAAGCTGCCTTTGAGATTTACAACAAAGAGCAGTTTAAACTAAATTAATCTGCTTGCTTCTTACCACTTCTCACTACTTTTCATCAAGGTACCTGCAGCTAGTCCTATTATTGAACATTCTCAGGTTGCAAAGCCCCAGTGATGCTAATGGGTTTTGCAGTTTTTTGTGCACTTTGCTATGCATTCAGAGCTGGAGTCTCCAAGAAGCTCCATGTATCTGTAAATGTGGTGTCTGATTTACCCTTCTTTGAACTTGCTGTGGCATATTGGTGTCAGTTAGGGATGGCTCTCTGTTATTAAGACATATGCCCTTGCCTTCCAAAGTGATGCTTTTGCCAAGAGCTTACATGCTTTCATCTCCAACCCCTACCATTCTATGATTCTATATAGTCAAGCTCCTATTCTGTCACCATCTGCGTAATCTGGAAGCGTAGTACTGTCAATGTAAGGCAAATTGGAGTTAAAATCACACCTGCTAATTAAGATTTCTCTGAATTTTGGGAATGTGTGGGTTGTTCCGGAAAAGGTTTGTATCATGTGTGTTGCCAGGTAATTGTTGCTTGCAAGATCACCCATGCTATTTGGCAAGTAAGAACAGCACAACTCAAATACACAGCCATAAAAATACTCATGCAAATTCTGGTAATACTGCAAATGTTTTTCTGTATGTGGAACTTCTGATGAAATCAAATAGGAGTCCACATACTGGTGATAGAAATGGTTTAGTATTGAGAGTATGATAGAAGCAAGCACTCCAGAATTAAAGGTGGAAATATTGTTTGATTATGCTCTTCCATGTTAAGAAGTCTGGTGTGGAAAAAAAAAGCAAGTTTATCGAGTAGCCCAGAATCATAGAATGTTAGGGGTTGGAAGGGACCTCTGGAGATCATAATGAGTCCAACCCCCCTGCCAGAGCAAGATCACCTAGGGCAGGCCAGATAGGAACATATCCAGGTGGGTTTTGAAAGTCTCTAGAGAAGGAGACTCCACAACCTCTCTGGGCAGCCTGTTCCAGTGCTCTGTCACTCTCACAGTAATGAAGTTTTTCCTTATGTTGAGGTGAAACTTCCTGTGTTCCAGTGTGTGACTGTTACCCCTTGTCCTATCACAGGGCACAGATGAAAAGACACTGTCCCCTTTTGCTTGACACCCACCCTTCAGATATTTGTAAACATTAATAAGATCCCCTCTCAGTCTTCTCCAGGCTAAACAGCCTCAGGTCTCTCAGCCTTTCCTCATAAGAGAGATGTTCCAGTCGCTTCATCATCCTCATGATGAGGCCAAGTGAATCAGTTTGTAAATAGCATCAATGAGCAGCCATATAGTCTCCCCCAGCTCTGAAGCTGAAACTTTGAGGAGGTCAGAAAGCTCATTTTTGTAGTGACTGGCTTCTCTTTTACTGCTTAGATGAAGCAAGCTTTGTAATTTTGTTGTTGTTGTTGTTTCTGTTGTTTGGGTTTTTTTTTTGTGTAGAGAAACAACAGAAAATGTTAAGCAAAGGGAACTGCTAGAAGATGTGAATATAAGAAGTCTAAGCCATGAAGCTGTAAAAACAAAGGTGTGAATGAAATAATGAACTCTTAAAAAAAATGAATATTGTGTACGAAATGAATCTTTCTGTCTGGTACAGTGATTAAAGAATGAACTAGGAGTATCAAATGGCCAAAATCAGTGGCTACTTCAAAATTTATACACAATTTAAAGAAAGATTTCTTTGATTGATTTAGTTATGTTCTTATTCTGAATTTTCTAAATAACTGAAAAGAAAATGATCATTGTAGCTTAATTTTTATTTAAATGTAATTCTTGCTGCTGCATAAAGTAGATAATGCTGCAAGAAATGAGGGCCACCTAGGTGCTTTGCTCAGAATTCCCACTGGTGTGAAAGAAATGCAGGGTCTGGCTCACAAGTTTCTTTCCCTATCCTAGAAAATGTGGTTTCTTGTCATGGAGATGCCTTCAGCTTGTTTCATGGTCAAAACCATAAACCTGTCAGAAATAGAGCAAGACTGAGAGGTAGACAGACGTCTTGAAGACAAACAAACTGCAGAAACCATCTGATTTAAATTAATTTCTGAATCAGCTGCTATGGATATCTGGCTCCTTTTGCAGTTTACAGGAAGAAGGAGCTTCAGAGTTGTCTTCCAAGAGAGAAATCTCTACCCAGGTGGCATGTGAGTAAAGAATGTCCCCCCATGGTATTGCCACAAGGGCTTCATAGCAGTCCTTTAGAAAACAGCACTTCTTGTTAAAGTAAAACACTGTTATGACCCCTTTTCACATTAAAGTGGCTTCCAGAACCTAACAGATAAGATGGTGAGAGAGCTGACTGCAAAGCTGTGGTGACTGCTGCCCGGTAGGGTGAACTGGGGGTGTTGTGAGAGATGATGCTGGAAAGCGAGCCTGCTGCTGTTGTGCCCTTGGCCGTAGCAGTTGTGAAACAGCCACTGTGACAAAGTGTGGCTTGGGTGGGAGTGAATTAAAATGTATGAATCAAATCACCATGATTGAATCACAGGCAGCTTTCACCAAAGGAACAAATGTGGGGAGTCTATCCTGGAGTGAGTACTGCTATAGACAGCCACTGTGGGCATTGTTAAAACAACTGTAGACAACTCCCCTATGTGGCAATGCAATTCCTAGCAAGCTGCAGACACTGAGACAAGTATGTGGGTCATATCCTGCAACTGTTATCCACTCATGTTCATTTAAATCTTCATGTAGCAGGTGTGATTACATTAATATTAAAATGATTAAGTTGTGGACAACCTGTCATCCATGCATCCAGTTCCTCCTTGATTTTGTTTGTCTCAGCTGGAAGTGTGTCTAACTGAAAGGCAGAATGCACTGGTAAGCAGAGAAATGCTGATATATGAAGACATAAATTAAGATCTCAGAATAAGGAGAACATTGTCAGGAAGAGAGGGAAGCTGAACTTGGCTGTTATCAAAACTAGACTTGAGAACAGAAAAACTATGTCATTCTTCTCTATGAATTGGTATCTTAGACAAATGAAATCTGAAGGAGCTGAAAATGGCTTATGGATGTTTTGCTGGGCTTCATTTTCACTGAGAATATATCAATTTGTTTAGCTGAAGTGAGTATATTCAAGCTGCTCAAACTGCCAAATCTGTGAAGAGGAGAAAATTTGGCTATAAGTCCGTCTGTCTTTCCCATCTGGAAATATGGGATTTTTTTGGACAAGCCAAACTCTTTAGTTTTATAGCCAGGAATGAACAGTGAAACAGCTCTGCAAGTTGGGAGTCTCTCTCCCCTTAATCAGAATGTTTGCAATGATATATCCTGGTCTTCAATCGTCAGAGATAAAAATGCTCTTAAAACTGTTTGTGTCCAGAAATGTTATTTGGAAAACACATCTAGCCCAGGTGAATGCTTATTTCCCTCCGCCTTAGTCTTTCTGTCCTCTTACCTTCAGGAACCATCTGTGGATTCTGTGCTTGTGCAGCAGGTGCTATAATGTGACCTCTGCCTAATAGCTTACCAACAAGTTTCCTATATATGGCACTAAGTTTTTAAAAAAAAAACCCCAAAACTGTCCCTCAAATCATGCTTCCTAGAGAAGGAATTTTTGTTTGTTTTATGGCTGAACTTCCATCCTCTGGAAGTTGGGCTTTTTCCAGTCTCGGTCTGGTTCTCTGGACTCGCTAACTTCTTTGGTCTGCAGGAGCATTACTGTGTTCATGCAGTCAGGGTGTTAAGAGCTTCTTTTAATATAAATGAATAACAGGTGAAGCTGTGTCTGCCTCCGTGTGTGACCAAGCTAGTTCTGCTGCAGATATCTTGCAAAACAGCAGACCTCCTTGGGATGACTAATAGTATTTAGAAAACAGAAGACACTGTGAGCCCAATCCCAGGTTCACAGTCCCAGCAGTTCTTGCAGAGGGAACGTTAAGAAAGGATCTGCAGTATCCAAAAAAACTTTTCCTGTAGTAACCGTCTAGGGGTGTAGTGCAGACCTGCTGACCTCTGGTAGCTTTCTTCTACAATTTGCTGTGGGAATGTTGTTTCTTCATTTTCTGTACCTTTCCATTTCCCCTTGCTCTGCTACTCTAATTGGCTCTTCTGACTCATCTTGCAAGCTGCTTCAGTTCACTCAAACAGTATTTGTGAAATTTTTAAGCGCTCGCTGCTTGCGCTTTCATTTGCACTACCTGCTTGCTCCTACGTTACTTACTAGCCAAAGACCAGAGCAGCTTGAACTTCTCTTTTGTTTTATTAGGTTTACCAACATGTTTTTGCTGTGAAAAGTGCCTTTGTCCAGCAGGTCGAGGAAGGTTCTCCTCCCCCTCTACTCTGCCCTAGGGAGACCGCATCTGGACAATTGTATCCAGTTCTGGGCTCCCCAGTTCAAGAGGAACAGGGAAACACTGGTGAGAGTCCAGTGGAGGGATATGAAGATGATGAAGCGACTGGAACATCTCTTTTATGAGGAAAGGCTGAGAGACCTGAGGCTGTTTAGCCTGGGAAGACTGAGAGGGGATCTTATGAATGAATGTTCACAAATAGCTGAAGGGTGAGTGTTAAGTAGAAGGGGCCAGTCTCTTTTCAGTGGTGCCCTGTGATAGGACGAGAGGTAATTGTCACAAATTTGAATACAGAAAGTTTCACCTCAACATGAGGAAAAACTTCTTTACTGTGAGGGTGATGGAGCCTGGAACAGGCTGCCCAGAGAGGTTGTGGAGTCTCCTTCTCTAGAGACTTTCAAAACCCACATGGGTAAGTTCCTGTGTGGCATGGCCTGGGTGATCCTCCTCTGGCAGGGGGGTTGGACTCTTTATGATCTCCAGAGGTCCCTTCCAACTCTTACCGTTCTATGAATCTATGACTAAATGAAAAATAGGCATTATGGTTGAAAAATGTCTTGTTTCGCCAAAAACCATACTTTTTTTTTAACATTACTCTTTGAAAGACGTATGTTTTACTCACCATCTGTGGTACCCAGTTCACTTTTCATCTTAATTTTGCCTCTCATCCCTGTTGAGATGGTGATATTCCCTTTGAGGCCTCAGAAATTTTGTTTCCTTTTCCTGAAAATGGCAGGGAATTTCATATACTTCAATGGCTAGGTGGCATATTGTGACTTGAGAAGTAACGACTAATGTTACACATCAGCTGCTTATACTGATGTTGACCTAGCTCAGGCAGGTTTGTGTTACACTTGATTGCTGCTGTGCAGAGATGTTGCACACTGGCTTTGGGAACTGTGTCTTCTCAAGTCACTCATATTGCCAGTTCCACTGAGATGTTTTTTAATCCCCTGTCACTGAGCAGAATCAGAGGGGTCTATTGGTTTTTGTCTGATGAAAAAGAACACTTTTGACAAAAAAAGTAAATTTTTAATGACTCTTGCAAGGGTGAGGGGGTTGGAATGCCAAAGAAAAGCCTAAACAAAACCAAGGAAAATAATCCCATGTTGCATAAATTTTCTAAATCTTGATGTTGTTACAAAGCTGCATGCTGCACAAGAATTGCAGTAGACTTTGGTAACTAATTGCATCTGATTTCTGTTATCCCTTTAATAGGGCTAAGCTTTGCAGTCGTGACAGTATGCACAGACATTTAGCTGCTCTTGAGTACCCATGTCAGATACACTAAAACTCCATCTGCTCAGTACATACTCAAATAGTCACCTTTTCCATCCCTTCTTCACATGCAGCCACATTTTGGGTACTGCAGGTAACACATACACACCCCAGACAGTTCAGTACTATGCTGGCTGTACCAGGTATGCTGGGCCAAAAAGTCCATGCTACTACTTATTCCCAGCAAAAGAAAATGGAATTTTCCAGAGTTCTGTTACCACAAATGTAACTGTCAATATCAGTGTGAATCAGCTGAGACTGAAGCCGTAATTTGTGGCATAGTAACTAGAAATGGGTTTTCCAAAAGTGAAAACTAGTAAATTACTTCACTGTAACTAAAAGAGTATTAACAAATGTGGAAGTAAAGATAAAAATATAATCTGCTTTCCTGTTGTAAAGCTATATTCTTAACAAATGATGCAGTGAAGCACTGGACCTGTTTCTCAGGAGAGACTGAAAATTAAGATCAAACCATGTTGTAAATAATGATGCTTGTTTTGAAAAAAACTTTTTTTTGATTCCCTTCATTTCCTGACTAGATTGGAGGCATCTATAAATATTGCAGAAAACAGAGCTGGGGAAGAATTACTCTGTTGATAGTTTTCGTTGTAAGATCTTTTCTCATATGGGATGAGTTCCACTGCCTCAGTGGCTGTGTTATAAAAGCGTGTTATATAATTCTCTGTAGATACCCATAGACAGATGTATTTATGGGGTTTGGAAACTTCATGTAATTTAGGCATAAAACGTGAAGTGCGTTTTATAGTTCCTCATTAATAATAGTTGAGAATTATGCTCATCTAAGGCAGCACACATAAATTCTTAATGTTCAGACATTCATTATATGTCTGTGATGGTTGGAAGTTGCCATAGGAAAATAAAAGCCAGTCATCCTAAAGGTTATTGTTTAATATATATTCTTTAAAGCAATTTGGAAAATTGTGTTCATCCCCTAAAACTTCCTTCCCTTCTGCTTCTATGTTCTTCCACTTAATCTAAAAAGATAATACTATCGAATGTCAAATCGGACAAGTCTTTTTACTGATGAAGTTTTCATTAAGCATGGCAGTACCTTATAAAAGGAAACGCTGAATCCATCGTTTTACAGAGGTTATAAATCCAGGTATTTTTTTGCAATCACAATTTAAAGATCTTAATAGTCTTCACTTGTATCATATGTGAAGATGGCTAGGGCATAGTTGTAGGTGGCTAGCTGAAAGCTTAATGTAAGTATGTTGGCTTTACAACTATGAAGCAGGTGAAAAGGCAGAAGTTTTTTCTTGCTTTCCAGACCAGAATATAATTTGTGTTGCAAATTAAAGTCATGCTTTAGCAATTGCAAATTGAACTTTGAAAACATTGCTTTCAAATTTTTTTTTTTTCCCTAACTTTCCAGCAGCTGAACTGGATATATAGAGTCGTGAAAATGAAAAGGTTTCAGTCAAGAACAGAGTAATAATGAGAGTAATTGGTATTTTCTACATATTTGAGATTTTTTTCAGTGAATCTTAAGAAAAAATCTGGGCTGAAACCTCACAGTAGATGGATGAAAAAAGGTACATTTTCTTCTAGAGTCCTGTGGTGGCCAGATCTGGCTTTCTGCTTATGCAGTGAGCAGAAAAAAAACAACAAACCAAATGTGGTGCCATGTTCCAAACAAGCAGTTCAGCTGGCACATGTACATACTGTTTCCTTCAGATAGAAAATTCCTTGCACCAGAGAAGCGTTATGTGGAGATCCCAAAGGTAAATTTTCCTGAAGCAAAGTTTCACAAATTATGTCATGGTCATCTCTGAAGGTTTTTTTTTATTCTGAGGCTGGAAACAGATTTGATGCATCTTTGAACCCTGCAAATTTTTCTGTGCGTTGCAGTATCAGATGTGACAAAATTCCTTCCCCTTTCACTGAACATTTTTAGCTTGGACTTTCAAATCTGATGTCTGGTATGAAAGAATTGTTCCTCACCTGGTATTTTATGGGTATCAGATGCATGTTGGCTTCAGCTGAAACTGTGGGTATGAATGTCTGTGGAAAAAAAAGCAGACCTACAGCACTCTGGTTTTGTTCCATGGTGTCACACTGTTTTTACTCTAGTTATAGAGTTTCTACTGAGTTTTGCCTTGAATGATGTAAATACAGCCAATATTGATGGCCAAATCCAATAGAGGAGGTCACCTAAAACCAGCAGAAGGCATGACTGGTGTAGTGATAGAAAAGTGTAATTGCAAAACGTGCATCACCCAAGCCTGAGTGCCTCTGGTTACTGGGCAGACAAAATTCAGCAAGGGTCTAGAAGTGACCCAGTTGTGCTGCCCATTGTTAACCAGTGATGAACCCTGCTTAGCCATGTGTTCTCCACTGCAGAGGGGATCAGTCTGTTCGTGTGCTCTGAGCTGCCCAAAGCTTCACTGCTAGGATCAACCACATCACGAAGTGCAGCTGGGATGTCCTTTTAACATGCAACTGGAGGAGGTGACATTGTGCTCAATGTGTTGTGTAACGTGATAGCGTGCATGCTGAAGTAGACCTGTGCTAAGTCGTCTCTTCAGGCTTATGATCTATAGGTTTAAACCATAATCTCCTGGAGATTATTTGAAGGGTGTCGCAGACAAGGATGGATGAGGGGGACACTGTGCTGGTTAAACTGTGTTATGGTGCAGGAGGAAGTGCAGGAATCGTGGGTCTGGAAGGGGAAGAGGCAAATGGAGTGTCCTGGCAGGTTAAACAGGAGGGAGCCTGGGCTACTGGTATCATGCAATCCAACATTTACATTTACACCATATTCTCGTTATAGCTAATGTGAAAAGTGTTTAACTTCTTGGGAAGGAAGAGACTGAAACCAAGTAATCCCCCAGGGTGGATGACTTAACCACAAAGCACTAATCAGGCTCTCCTTGGACAGATTATTTTCAGCAGTGTAGAAGAGTGTCCCCTCTGCCTACTTCTTAAGTCTTATTTTGCCTTTGGTTTTCTTTTAATGTTCCTATAAAAGAAAAGGGGTAAAAAAAGGAAATTTTATTGCTACTTAAATAGGTTGAGGAGGCTGCTGAATTTTTTTTTATTGATCCAAAAAAATCTTTCTGTAACTGTGACACAGAAGACTTATCACCTTGTGTCTTTTACAATTTTCATCTTTACAAGGGTATTTGTTAGCACTTTGTAACTTCCTCTACGTTAGTATCTGTCCAGGCTATCAAAGAGCATGCAATAAAAATTTCACATTGCACAAAAGGGTTCCCTGAAAAGTAATGTGTAATGTACAGATCATGCTGTAGCTGTTTCATTTGCTGTCATTTAATGTGTGCATCCATCATGCTATCATAAACTCTTCAGGCGTTTTGTAACATGGCTATTAAAAGTTCTTGCACCCTGCAGCTGGTGGATGGGTTTGCAGGCTGTCAGCTATGAAACAGTGATTCCCTAGTTTAAAAATTAATCTGCTCTGTTCAGTGTTTTTATAAATAATTCAAGGAAAATCACAAATTCAGAGTTTTTTTCCCTGACCCTTTTCTGATGATAATAAATAACATTGTGAGCCAAAAAGCAGTGATCTGTGTGTCAGATGTGAACTTTAGGTACCTCTTGGCAAGCAGTTACTCACACAAGCACTGGCAACAAGTCAGTGAGCATGTGGTTGAGTAATTCCTGCCCAGTGGGGATAACTCTTGACATTCTCTCTGAAAGAGAACTTTTTTTCAGGAATTCAGCAGAGCATGTAGACTTTGAGGACATGGTTGCTCTTCCTGGAAGTAACAGGCTGAGTTGAGTTGCAGGCTGAGATTCTTGGTTCAGTTAATGTTACATCTGCCATTCATACTGTTTACTGGATTTTTAAATGCCAAGGCCATGCTGGTAGGAAAACTAGCAACTAGCCAGAGGGCTTGATTAATGGAACCAAGGGGAAGGGAGACTGGCCCAAGGTTGGTGTCATCTCTTAATAAGACCAGAATGAAGTCTCCACACTGCAGCATCTATGAATGACTTAGTTACCATAGATGGACATCATGCCATTTGAGTCAGTGGGATTTGTTGAGAACCTGCCATCATTGCTTTGTTTGAAGCCCAATGTAAGGCATATGCAGCAGGTGTCTCACCATTGAGATGTTTTCTTTTACCCAGTGAGCTTTGGCCTTTTAGCAGCTTGATGGTTCCCTGGAAAGAACTGAACAACCCTCTGCTAAGAAGTGTGGTTTTTATTGGTGCTGAGTTTGCCACTCAAAGAAATCATGGCAAGCGGACAGTTGACTGTAGACCCAAGGTTTCTACCATGTTCTGTCCCTAGTTGAGGGGAAAAGAAAGATACTCTTAATTTGTGCCGAGTGGTGTCCATTCCTAGAGAATCCTCCTTGAGCTAAGTATAGCTCCTTCACAGCATCCCTTCCATCTTCCTACACGGCTCCAGCCGGGAGCTAAGGGAGAACCATGGACAAGGAGCCAGCTACAACAGCTCTACACTACTGGAGAAATAGCAGTGGGATCCCTCTAGTATAGCAGGAGGAATGTATAATGGGTAGGATGGGATGAAAAACACTATTCAAACCAAGACTAAAATTTATATTTGATCAATAATGGAAAAAACTGGTCAGCCCAATATTGCTGTTGCTCTGTGGTATCTGTTGGCCAAGCAATGGTTCTGTAGGCTTGAGTACATCGTTTTCAGGCAGCTCTCAGTTTGGGCTTACTCTGCATCATTTTAGAATAATATATAACTAATATGTTTGTAACAAAAATCAGATCAGATATAAAAGCAATCCTGTAAGATTTCGTAAGCCTGTACTGTGGGTGAATACCTCCTTTCAGTTCTGCAGTGTATTTTCATATACTTCTTTATGGGGATTACAACAACAGACCCATTCTCTAGTTTTGTCAAATTCTATTGAGGTTTTTTTCTGGTCCATTTTTCCTGCCTACAAAATGCTGGCTTTTGCTACTCTAACATTATTCATTCATTAATAAATTTAGCAAATCAGATTGATTTTATTATGGTACATAGGAGTATTTTGCAATCAACCTTACGTGACTGAGAAAAATGACCAAATATTTCTATTCTTTGTTTTCTGTCTCCGAGCCAGCTTCTCATTTGTTGCTATCCCTTGATCACTTACTCTTTGAAAGTAGCTTTCTGCTAAGAGAATATAAATTTCTGTTAAAATTATGATATTAATTTTCTGATCACTGTTTTGTTTACTGACTCAAAGAATCACAGAACTGTAGAAAAATATCACTCTGTAGAAAAGCCTTGTTGTATAACCCCAGCCATGAGCTCCATGTTTTTGAGACATTCAGGTGATTAAAACCATCACGACTGCACTATTTGGGGTGGAATAATGCTGACTTGTATCCAGTGAGAGTCTCAATTTTTATTGGCAATGACTGTGAATGGGTAGGAGTTATTTAAGAGGTGAGGCAGGGGCATTAGAAAGGACAAGTGGATCTGGTACATAGTAAGATAGGATATATGCATTTTTTTCCCAGAAAGTTTTCTTTGGGCATAGATTTAACATGTTCTGTTTCTTATTGATGGTCTGTGAACAGCATCTTCACACTGGGAAAAGAAAATTTTCTGCTCACAGCTTCTCACAACCAATTAATTATTTACTATTCCAGAACTCTGAGATTTTTGCAAGCAAAAGTTATAGGGTAGCAGTGAAAAGAAGTCCAAATATGTGAAGCCACAACTCATGTAAACTCAGTCATGAGAAGAATTATTTATTTGAAAAGAATCCAATATCTATTATTTTATTTAGGTTTTGCACATTTATTGTGGGTCTGTAGGACATAAACCACCTGTAACACTTACTTTCCATTAAAATACAGAAATACAGCATTTCCACTTGTGAGTATGCATGTTACAGGCAAGTAATGAATTTTAATCATGGACTAGAAGTGCAGTTGATATATATGGCAACAGTTCCTTTGAAATCAATGGAGTCATATGAATTTATCTCACTGTAAGTTTTGGACCAGTATATTTTAAATAGATCCCAATAGATCACTGGTAGCCAGTTTGACTGTCCTGAAAGCTAAGGTAATCTAAACAGAAAGGTCTACTAGCTGACAAGAAACAAATAATGAATATTATTCCTTTTTCATGAATTTGGTCCAATTGTTATTACACAAGGTGACTAGCAGGCTTATATTCAATACAGCAACACTTCCAGTAGATGTCCTTTTTTCTTCTCAAAGCAGCAGAACAGGGGCTGTCACATCAGCGTAGCAGGGGAGTGCTTACCACAGCCTGGCCTTGTCTGCTACCTGGATTTTCAGAGTGCTGTACGTGCCAGCCTGACATGGGCTGGAGAGAGTAGCAATCACCAGTATAGTCCCCCTAACCTCAAAGTAGTATGGGTTTTTTTGTTCACCATCAGCCTAAAGATAATCATATTTGGCCTGTTTAGTTTGTTGACTGGCATTAAGAAAGATAAATTTTACAGCAAAGGCATTTTGCCCAGTTAAGTATTCATCACCAAGCTGGTTGCTGCCATGGTGGGGAGGCTGGAAGTAGATGATCTTTAAGGTCCCTTTCAACCCAAACCATTCTATGATTCTCATCTCACGTAGGAATGAAGTTACATGAGATATTTGAGAACAAGGGTATCTTCTATTCAGGGATGTTTCTCTAATGGCTGTCCAGCTCCTTTCATCTTCTTGTATCACAGGGAACTATTAATGTGGTATTGTTTTGTAGACAGACAGGATCTACTTTCTCTATGTAAGAATATTATTCTAAGTCATCTTAACAAGAAGTAGAATGGTTGCCCTGTAAAAAGGTTGTTAGCTCCAGAGCTTGGTGATGGAAGCTTTTTGCTGCAGAACAGCAAGAGAGCTTGAGACTGTCTAAAACTATAATCTTTTAATGTGCTAAATCTCTGTTCCCTAAATTCACAGTTATTTTATTTTATGGTAGGCTTGTCAGACCTTGCAGATGTAGGCTGGTAAATATTGCATCTTATATTTAGTAAATAGGAGAAAAAAATCACCCAACATTAAACCTTCCCTATAGAATTTTTTGCACTACAGTACTTAAAATACTGGAAAAATTCAAGATGGCCTAAACTGTCAAGTGCCAAGACACAGACAATACAGCACAGATTTTTCCCCGAGGATGAGCATTCAAGGATTTTCTATCCTTTCTGCTCAAATTCTGAGAAAGATGCAGACAAAGCAAATACTAGGCTTGTGCTCATTTCTTTTCTTTGCACGTCAGGTATCAAGGCTCTTGCCAGTTTTTATTTTGGCAAGCCTGATTACCAGGTTTGCTTGCCAAGGCTGTAGAGAAACATCCTTTGTTGGCAAGATGGTCTAGATGACCTAACGTTCATAGCTGTTCCTTCTTACAGCTTCTTTACTTCTGCTAAAGATTGCAGCACCCCAGTTTTGACTTACTGAAATCGTGCTGTTGCTATTACTTCTTGACTACTGAAATTAAATATATTTGCCCATAACAAAATAAAGTATGCATGTTGCATTGTTGTGTTTGAAAGGTAAGAGCTTTTATCAAAGCTCTGCCACAGGGTTTTGGTGTCTGTGGGCCACATTTTCAGAGGTACCTAAATAGCACTGTAAACATCTAGGGAAACTTGGGAAGTGCCTGAGAAGTTAAGTGGTAGTCTGCTCCTTGAACACACTCTCTTAATAATGAATGTTTCTTTACTGAGCAAAAGGACTTGGAGGGACAAATTTCCACCTATTTTACTAGGTGAGAGAAAGATCTATTAATCTCTCTTTTCCCTTTGCAAGAGTGCTATAAATGCACCAAACTGAGACGTTAAGTGTTTTTATACTTTGTAATGACAAATTGTCCATGTTATAGCCCTTCCTTTAAAAGCAGGAATATGTAGGGCACTTTTTCAGGAAATTGGCTCTCTCCTCGTTCAGCTAATCTTTTGCCCTGGAACATAGAGTGTTCCACACATTCACAGTTGCTCTCACCATGAAGTCATTAACGAAGGCAGCTAAGTAAGAGATACCATTAGAATCATTACCTGGTGACAAGATATAAAATTATTCTGACATTTCATCTCCTAGGCTGAATTCTATTCTCATGTGGTGTTTCGTTATCAAGATAAAAAAAAAATAATAAAGCCAGGGTGCAGCAAATTTGTTTCTAATCTTGAAGCCATATGGTCCTACTGCATGATGGCAACTGCTGCAGCCTCCATGAGTAAGGCAACAGCAGAAGAGTGGCAGTAAATAAAAATGTGAAAAAATTCCTGTGGTTATTTTTCTAAAAGACATGAAGTAGGTGAATGAAAAATTGTTCAAACTAGAAGTGGATGACCACCATTTAACCTGGCTGTCACTGGGTCACAGTGACATATCCTAACCCACTATCTCTGCAACAGCATCACCTGGGAATCAAATCTGGCCAGGACCTCTGCTGCTATTATTTTTTCCTCTGTAATGCACCAAAATCTTCTTTTTAAAGTAGTTACAAATTAGATTTTTCTACATACGAAACCAACAAAGACATAAATATTTGACTTTGTGTCTGATCAGAGACCAAGGCACAGAGACTTCAAGTAGCTGGTAGAGTAGGCTGAGCATCTGTTTTATAACTTTGCTTTCTGGAGTTTTTATTTATTTTGAGAACAGGAGAGGCATATTTAACAAGATATGGTCTGCATTATTTTTTTAAGCAATGTGTGCATGTGTTTGATGTCTTTGTTTTCTTTTGTTTCAGCTTCAGTGATCAGCAAACACAAGTGCAAAGTTAAGGACAGTTGTGTAGAGGCAGGTATATTGTAATGCTGGTAAACAGTTTGCCAAAGCCCCGTTGCTGTGGGGAAGCGGTAATGCTGATTTGCAGCTAGAAGCTCTTTTTTAATCAGCCTTTCACTCTATCAGAAGGGAGCTTTATCTGATGCAAGGGGGTAATATCTGTGCATAGCATTATAAGGGCACATCTGCACCAACGTTTTATTTGGCTCAGAAGTGTGCTTTTGAAATGTCTCTCCCAACTCTGCTGCCATCCAGTGCTTTGGGATGTGTCACAGAGAGGTCTTGCAACACATTTCCTGAAGGATGCACTCTGAGAGGCATGTGTGGCTCCCTTCACCTTAATTGGTTGTTCAGTTCCATCCCCAGAGTATCTTCATTCCTGCCTACCACACACCAGGACAACTGTCCCATAAAAGCCTTGCTCTGGAGGGCTGCAGCACAGCCATTGTGTTACCTCACACACTGAATTGAAAAAAAAGCCAGCTCCTTCTTGTTGTCATCATCATAATAATAATGACAATGATGATGTCTGACAACAAGTAGGGCCATCATGCCATGTGGGTGTGACCTAAGACAGAGTGAGCCCTGGTCATTATGGACACAAGCCAACCTGTGCCTCTAGGAGCTGGCAATCACTGCCTGGCCACATTTTATTTCACAGTATGTACATCTAGCCTATAATTTAGAAGAGGAAAAACTTACCCTGAAACATAGGAAGTATAGACTATCCGTAAGGCTTTGTACCACAAGATGCCAGGCCTGTCCTGCTTTGGCCATTGGTGACAAATGTAAATTTTGTTTAGAGTGGCTATGTGTTGATATTTGAAAATTAAAGAAGACTAAAACAGCATCTGCATGCCTTAGGGTTGGAGAATTATTTGTAGAGTTTGTGCATTTACAGTCCTGCAAGCGCAGCATTTGATCAGGGATTGGGGACTAATCGCAAGCAAATAAAAATTAGTTGAATTAAACAGACAGACCAGAAGATAATGAGACTGAGTGTATTCAGGCATTAAGAGAAGAAAAGGGCAGAGAAAGATCAAAACCAACATAAAGAATGACAGTCAATGGAATAAGAACATAAGAACCAAGATATAACCAGTGATTTCATATTTCTAACTTTGACTCATTTTTCTTCCTGGTTTCTTGTTTCTTTTGTATCCATTTTGATCCCAGAAATACTGTAGTAGCATAGAAATCCACCTGTGTGGAAGAGCTTGTGTGTTTGAAGCGAAGATTACAAGTACTTTGGGGCTAACGCTATGTCTGTTTATTAGTCTAGACAGAACCAAGCTCAATGAATAAACAATACTAAGTTTATCCTAAAGAAATTGATTTGGAAATAATTATTCGATGGAGGAAAGTGCCAATATTTCAGCACAAATTTTGCATGAAATATTATTTGCAGAGTATTATTCAGATATATATTGAGGTACTGAATAAGAAAAACATTTACCCATAATAAGTATTTGATGAAAATATTGCCCAGATTTGCAATGAATAATTCAGTCTGCATTAGTAACATGCATGACTGTGCATATTATTCATATCTTTATCAATGCTATGGCAAATTGCTACAGGTTAATAGGTACTTATATCCTTTTCTGTGTAGAATGCTGTTAGGTCCAATTTTTCAGAGGAGATGAGCCACCCAGAAGTTTAAATATGATAATGAGTTGCAGATACCAAGTGTGTGTGTAAATCAGGCTGTGGCAATGTTAGTTGCAGGGAGGCTGCGCCTGGCATTGAAGGATAACACAGCACCCTGAACTAGGGGCATGTTCTGTGGGGCTCTGTGGAGTTACTTGTGTATGTTTCAATCTAAGTATTATTTCTCCTGAATACAAGTTACATATTTAGAACAGATACAATTGGGTGTTTAAATGTTGATTAGAAACTGAACAGATTGCTCATGGAAATACCAAAAGATGGAGAACACTAATTACTGGACACTGGTAAAAGATGACAAAACCTTGTGAAAAACAAGACACAATAATCTAGAAAGCTCACTGCAAAATTATCTCCCTACCATGTTTCTACTTCTGTTTCACTATAATTGACATTTAGGCAGGCAGTGGGAGTCAAGCAATGTAAATAACTGTGGATCGGGCACCCTGTTGTTAAGCTCTGGACAGGAATTGAAAAAACTCCTGCTCCAAGCCACAGAGATGTATGTGAGGCATGTATAAGAGAAGAGAGAAAGAGAAGAGAGAAAAATGGAATGTGAAACAGTAGTCACATTTTCTTTAGATTTAGTTTTTTACACTGATCCTAAATGCTCTTTAATCTAAAGAAAATTGGAGTTGTTTGATTCCATAAAATGTGTGATTTCTGGGAGGATTGAAAGTTAAGCTGGTTCAATTATTCACTCTTTGACTTCAAAGAGCTCTCTAAATTGTATCAACCCCTATGTCTGGTTAAAAGTTTGCATGTGTTGTAAAGCAGTTTTGATAACATGGCAGTAATATTGCCATAACCAACAGATATTAAGAGGTCATTAAGAAAGCATTATTTCTGTTTATATCACTCTATCTCTATACACATCCTAACGGATCATTAGTTCTGTACATCCAACTAGCCAGTGACCCCAGAACAGGGATGTATGCACGACTAGATTGTGTTAATGAAACATTAGTTATTTTATGAGGAACCCATGCCTTGAAGTCTGCTAAGGCTGCCAAGAGCACAAGAACATGATGACAGTACAGCCTAAGGTACAGGACATTACCAGATGCTTTAAGCACAAATTGCAAGTAGTAAATTACTGATCTCATGAGAAATGCAGTCTTGAGAGCCGGGTAGAACCAGTTTTAGGGCCTAACTGGGACATGAGATGAGTTGTGTAACAGCCTGTTGCAGCTGTTTGGCAGCACAGGTGGGGATGTCTTTAGATGGTACAAAAGATTGCAACAAAACCAACTAGTTGCACAGGAATCTTATTTCAGAATTGGGTATGTGAATTGATCCCTCTGATATCTTGTATTGTTATATGTGTAAAATTATTTCCTCACTATATTTGCTGTAGTGTTGTATTGCTTGTGTTTTGTTTGAGGCTTTGGTTGTAATTTGGGCACATCACGTGGAAAACTATACATTTTGGTTTTCTTGGAAGAGAAACATCAACACTAACTGCTGTTTTTCTTAAAACACCTTTGTTTTATACAAAGCTTGTAGAACTTCATCATCCCAGATGATGCCATTGTATATGTCCAAGCATATTCTAGCATAATCCGTCACTGTAAATCTCTGGAAAAGTCTCCAAAAAGCAGATATATTTAGATTAAAAATACGGGGTTTGAGCCTATACTGTCTTTGCCAGAACAAGATTATGATCTTGTGACTGATCTTTAAGCTAAAGAAAACTGATGCGCCTTTTCTGCCTGCTTTTATTTTGCGTTGATGTAGGCTGGTGGAGCAAATAAATAAATAACGTTTACATAAGCTGTACTAGAATCATCTAGGTTTTATAACGTGGTCACACCCAAACAGCTTGATAATGTCAAGCATGTATATTAACGATGTTCCTGGTGCATAAAAAGATGCTATGTGCTGTAAGTGACAAAGCAGAAATACTGACTTACAAATTTGCTGTCCGGTGAGCTTGTTAAATGGCATCCTTCCAGAAGACAGTTGTAAATGTGACTGATCAGCCATGAATCCCCTTAGTGGATATCCTGTAAGAATAGATTTTGAGCCCACATTATTCATCTGCAGACAGTTCTGTAAAACAGTATCTGTGAAATGATTCCTTAGTGCAGACATTTGGGACAGGACTGGTGCTACAGCTCCAGGACCCCTTTTACTGATAAAGGACCTGACTAGGAAGTAACGTGAGCACACACTGACAGTGCACATCAGCCCCAGGTCATGGGCAGCCAACATCCCTTGGGATCACACAGGACTCTGAAAGTTAAGGCACATGCATTTTCCTCCTCTGGGACAGAAATTTCAACCTGCAGGAACAGCATAGCTTCATTCTACAGCTCATATTCACACCTCATTGGTACAGGCATTACTGTTTCATTTTGAAACCTTATCACTTTTATTTTTATTTTTAATTTTCTCTTTTTCTCTTTCTTCTCTCTTTTTTTTTTTCTTTTTAATTTTTTAAGAGCTGGTGTTACAGTGTTGTTCTAAATGAGTTACCCTCAAACACTCTCTGAGAGATACCTTCTCAAGCTGTGGTTTTTTCCTGCATTACACCCAATGTTGTCTACACAAGTGGTCTGTGTTTTTAGGAAGTTGTTGATCTCCACTGTATCAAATCTTAGCATATCCCTTAAGGACCAATAGTTTCAAATGGGCAGGATCTTCTCCACTTTCTTGTTTTCTTCATATCCTTGGTATGTGGCCTCCAGCTGATGTATTCTGGCTCCCCATGCTGCCTCCCTTCCCTCAGCACACTTCATTCTGGAAAGCTTTGCTTGTAAATACCTGGCTTCCTCTGAGGAGCAGGAATGCTTTGCTTTTCCCCTCACTCTAGGAGAAAATGAGGTGCTATTGGCAACTCTCAGAAATAAATAGCTGCAGACTCCATGCTGAGACAGAAGGACAGAGTGCCTTCAGACGAAGGCCTGGGATGGCTCGTGCTGTGGATCTGAGCAGGTTTAACTCCCTGGGGTTACACAGGCTAAGTCACGGTTCTGCATGCGGTTTTACTATTAATGCTTCAGTAACTGATGCCTTAAGTTAGTCACTTCAGATATAACAGCTGTAGGCTGCATGATGTAAAAGCACAAATGTCTTGAGTGGTTGTATTTTAAATATATATTTTCAATTTCTATACTATCTTGAGAGGGTATTCATGCAAGAATTACCTGGATTGGTTTATAATGAAAAGACCTAACTTAATGCCATTTTTCACCTTCAGAAAATATGTTTAAACTTTATTCTAGCAGGATCTAATTTATTTCATTGAAGCAAACCCAAGTTGTTCAGGCTTTTCAAAACAAAACCAGCTCAGGAGTTACAGCAAATATTTAACAGCATTAAATGATTCATTAACCAAGACTTCATTACTTTTACCAGATATAGCATGGTGCATTATAAGGATTATCAAAATTGACCTTCAGTTGTCAAATTAGGTTAACAGGTGTGGGGCCTATTTGGCCAAACCTCTACACTTAGTTTAGCAGGGCAGACCCCTGGGCTTCTCTGAGATGTGCAGCCCCTTGGCAGTACTGACAGTGTGTTGTAGCTGATAGCCCAGAGCTGAGCTGGTGCCTCCTGCTCCTGATGAGGGATGTGGTTAGAAATCACAAGTGATGGGCACTGTGAGTCTCTCAGCATGGAGCTTGTTCCAAAATTAGTAGATTTTGGGCCATAGAAAGGCACAGGGACCAGTCAATCTGACTGTCCAGAGAATTTCACCCACTGTATCTGGTAAATGTGATTTATGCAGCTCAGATTACTGTACATGTAGTACATTTAACTGAGCACTGTATTTGGGGGGAAAAAAAAAGCAAAACAAAATACCGCCCTTTTTTATTTGAGGCTTAGCTTTTGCAAATCACTAATATACACTGACAAAAAGCTGCAGGAGAAACATTGTGAACCTTGAGTTGGAAGCCAAGAAGTGTAATTACTGATGTGCACAACAAGCTATTGCACATGTGGTGTAAGTGTGATCCTGGCATTGATTTTCCCATTACTGTATCAGACTCCATGTGTGAAGCATTAACAGCGCTTCAGCAGGTGTATATGAAAATCTGTCACTTGCTACAATTGCCTCGGTGCCTGCCCTCTAACAGCCCCAAAACCTTCCCCATGCTCTCTGCTGGGTATTTTGGAGGTGTGAGATATGATCCCTCTTGACACCCAAGAACTAGATACAGAGAGGGGAGACAGCAGCACAACCTATCTGCAGGATTACACCTACCGCAGCACCCTGAACAATGCAGGAAAGGGAGCTGGGCTTCTGCAAAGTGAGCAGAAAGGATTCATTTATCCCCCGAGAACAGGAGCTGCCAGAGTGCATGTGCCAATGTGCCCTGGCGCTGTGGTGAGAAACAGCACCTGGGGAATGAACCTCCTTTGCTTGAGGCTGGGTGAAGAACTCTTGTCTTGTCCCCTTATTAAGCCACTGTTCAATCCAAGGCAGACATGAAAAAGAGCCTTTCTGATTTGAAACTTCCCACACTTTCCAATTCTTCTGTAAGGATATATTCCAAATCCCCAAGATGCAACTGCTGTGTTACCCACCTGGTCTACCTGCTGACAGATTTTGGATTTCAAATGCAGTTGGTAAAATGGTTGCTCCATGTGGTGTAACCATCCTTCACAAAGCCTTGCTTCCCTCTCTGCCCCACCTTCGAGAGCCTTTCCCTAACATGTGGGTGAGGTGCCCTACTAGGATCCTAAGGGTCACATGGAAGGACAGGAAAATAAGTCAGAAATAGCACACTGGAACCTTCACCTTTCAGAAGGTGGAAATTTTGTGAAGGAACAAAGTATAATAAGAGCCAGGGAGGTGGAGTCAGATGCTGTGGTTGATGGGGTGGTAAGAGGCAGTGGGGATGTATCCGAATTGATGCAGTGTTTGGATGAATCCAGAAATAATGATCTTATACCAGCCCTACATCTGCTCAGTCTGGAAAAACTGCTCCAAGTTCAAGAAGTTACAGGCAAGAAGACAGTAAGCTAAGGATAGAGTGGAACTGGGAGAGTAGGGGGTGGGACTGGGGGAGTGAGAGGGTAATGAGGTAAGTTGTCACAAAAGCAGTGCAGTGTTTCTCTAATGTGCTATACAGAAGACTGAAAACCTGTTGAGATTTTATGTCATAGTGTCAGGCTCTATGTGAGCATACATTATCACTGTGCTTGTTACCTGAGAGTGATACCACTTAGCCAGACTTTCCCAGGATTAGTTTTATTGTCAAATGACAGTCAGACATTTGGCAACCGTGACTTGAAGGTAAGTAAAATTTCTCCAGTATCAGCAGTGCATTGTTCTGCATGCTTTGGGGCAGCATGATCTATCATATGCAAGAATGCCCTGCAACAATATTAACTAATTTCACAGGAATATAAAATGTGCTAGAGGAATTGCTCCCCTCCCCATTATTTCCTTGCTTTCAGTAATTCCAGTTGCTATTGCTTTTCAAGCTAATTTTCTAATATATCAATCTGTAACACTTTCTGGGCTTGTTGCTGTTTCTTTTAAGGTTAATGGAGCAAAAAGGTCCATATAACATTTGGGGTTTCTCCTTGCAAATACAGAGAATAAGCTCCAGCAGAAGGACCTGGGAAAACTAAATGCCTCCTCCTGGGTTTTCCTTAGCAAGCAAAATTTCTCCACCTACAAATGCTCTGGCTCTGTCCAAACAAAGAAGCCAGTAGTAGAGGAGTGGGAACATGGGAATATTTTTGCTTTGTTTTCTAGGACATGCAGATAAAGAGTAGTATTTATTATTGCTCCTCATTATTAAAACTCATTTTAACTTTTACAGTACTTCATCAAACTTGTATTCCTCCCACCTCCCCCCTTGGCAATAACATGCTACAAAATTAATTCTGTAAGTCACCCTGACAATTGAACCCCATTCCTGCTCTGGTCAGGGAGCATCACATGTGCTTCTGTCAGTCTGGCTCCATGGGATTCACCTGTCTGGTTCTTCGTGGAGTTACCCACAGCTGTACTGAGACAGTCAGCAGGCAAGGCCAGTGGAGAGGCGTCCCCACTCTGGGCTGTTTGCCATCTCTCACAATGAAGGTCTCTCTCTCTGAGCTGTTCCCTTGCCATGGATCACGTCCCATAGGGGAGACTTTGGAGCAGTTCTTGTACTTGCAAATGGTGCAGCTCCATCAGCATCAAGAAGACTGAAGTCCTCTGCCTGACCACTGAAGACATGTATTTTGAAAAGCAGACATGCAAACCACCTGCTGTCCTGCCACATTTGCACTTCCCCATGGTCTGTGCCTCTGGTACCCTCCAGCCTTGGCAGGAGGTATTTTCATCTTTGTGGTTACTTCTCAGTCTGATGCCTCTGTTTGAAGGCTGCCAGCAAAATTAGAAATTAATTTCAGGTCTAGCAGTGGGTTTATGTGATGCAGCTGCTCGTCCGCTGGGAACACGATTCAATCCCGAGATACGGAACAGACTGTGAAGAATAACAGTTTTCAGTCAGTACTGACCTGAGCTGGAGATGAACCCATCTGTGAGAGATGAGAAGCTCTGCAGAGCTCCCATTTACAATTCCCTTTGACATGCAGGCTCCCTCCCACTGGCATATCCCTTCTTTCCAAGGATCGTTATGAAGCAAACTCCATTTCATTTGGGTCATGACCTTTTGTTTGATTTTTCAGACAATTATGGTATACTTTATGGTGGGGCTTTGTGCTTGTTTTTAGCTCTTTGGATGGAAAAAATAGTAAGTTAATTACCAGCAGACAAGCTGGTAATTTTAATACTAGCTTCTCAATGTAACCAACCATAAAATATTTAGGGTTCCTCCTTGAAAATCTATCAGGTAGCAGTTGTGAATCTGCTGCTCTTTCTCCTGTCCTTGATGAAGTCTCCTATACCTCACTGTGAAGTATTACATAAAATTCTGCCAAAATGAAATCTCTGTCCTGAAACACAGTAAGGAGTACATAGCTTAGAATAATGCTGGCTAAACTGATCTAAGCATTACCATATCTACTGGAAGAAAAGCAAAAAAAAGGAGATTCACTCCTCCCCACTCTCTTAATCCACCTTTCTCCATACTAATCTGAAGATGAGCTTATAAATAGTCAATAAGGAGGCCAGGGTTCAATGACAGTTCGCTGAGCATCTGGCCTGGATCATCAGCTGGTGCAGATCACATATATCTTGGAGCTCATCATGCCAGCAGCAGATTGGGTTCTTGAACAGTAAATATTTACTCAGATAAGGCCGTACTGAATTTCAACAAACTATCATTTTGTGTTCCAGTTCTTGTCCCATATTAAGTCCAGATAAGCAAATTAAAGCATGTTACAGTAAGATAGGCCAACAGAGCAGTGTTTTGAAGCCATGTTTTGAATTTTGCTGGAAAGGAAGCATGTCACTGATGCTGTACCTTAACCAGGTCATACTGAAGTTTCCCCAAATTATATTTGCCCCTTTTCTAAAACAATAAAAGTGCTACCAACTGGGCTATAACATTTCTGAATAGTGTGACAAATGGCAAGGTATACATAATAAGAAGACCTCTAGGAGCATGGGGTAACCAAAGACCTGATAGAGACACAGCTCTGAAGACCTTAACTTTGTTAAAACAGTCTCAGACCTTCGCTTTGCTTTGCCAAGTAGAGACTCCAAGACATAACACATTCGTGCAATAAGCTTGTCACACAAGAAAGCTGTGCAGAAGTGCTTGGTCGGGCCTGCCTTCACTGCAAGGTAAGAGGATCTCAGGTTGTTTACTAGAAGGTATTGCACAATTCACAACACAAGTTAAAAACCAGGCTGGCAGGCTCTGTGGGAGCCATACTGGATAGCATTTCCCCAGCTGCCTAGGTCAAAAGCTTGCATAACAGAAAAAACTGTGATGTTATTTGAAGTGTAAGCTTAATTAAAAATATCATCTACTGTAATTTTTTTCCAGCTAAGTATTGTGAGTTTGGATTTCTAAGATATAAAAAGAAAAAAAGGACTATCTCATTGTATTGTCATAAATTGTTCAGTTAATTTTAGATTTTGTGGCATTCTCTTGGTAAACCATTTCACACATTTATGTAATTACCTGATGCAATTATGTATGAGTAATAAAGCCAGGACACACAAGACTTCCTTTATCCCTCTTCCATGCAGCGTCAAGTAAGAAGCTCTGATGAAGTCAGTGCAGTTTCTCCAATGTGAGATGCATTATTCTGATCTTCACAGCACACAGATGTATAAACAAAGCGATGCTGTCACTGTTTTGTTTTAAACACTCTGTTCTGTGCCGACTCTTCAAATTTATGTTATTTGATTCCATAAATGTTTGATGGTCTCAGTGTAGCATCTAGTGGAGAAAGGGTAAATAACAGAAAAAACGCAAAGCAGAAATGTGCTGTTACCACTTGCGCATGGCAGGGCTGAAAATGTCAACTGTTAGGGAGAGGGAATACTCCCTTCCCCCGATCATTCAGCAAAACACTTCAAGGGTTACTCTGAAGTGGCTCCACCAAACTGAATACAATATGGGGCTTGTAATCCTATCAGAGCAAGATGGTATCACTGGCTTGAATTCAGCTCAGGAAGGTCTAAGTCTGAGGTACACAATTGCTGTGAAGGCAAACTGTCTTTAGAAACTTCCCTACCTTGTGTAAATTTGCTCTCACTCCAGCAGTACTGTTTCTGTGCTGGTTGCATTTTTTCTCTTCATGCTAATGCTGTCTCCAATCTAACGAAAGAGCCAGAGCTACTGTTCCCCAAATTCTGGCCTGACTTTGCTCCTGCACAACCCAAATGATGTCTGTGTTACCGCAGCAGCTGGTTGGTTGCACTGGCAACGCTGCAGCCAGATCTGCTCAGGGGGTGCTTGGCTCAAGACTAGTCCTGGGCCCTCAGCTCAGCCAGACCTCTTGGGGCTCAGGGAAGATGTGAATGTACAAGCAAAGCAAGAATTGTTCCTGCTGCCTTTCTGAGGATTTAATCTGGGATTCAGAGGCTTAGCTTTCCAGACATATCAAATCTCAGCAGGTCCTGATAAATTGGGTCTTCTGTGTAATTATTTTAACAACAGCAAAAAAAGATGAGTTACATTTTTACCTTTTTTTTGCCTTTTTTTTTTCCTGAATGTCATTATTATATCCTGTTTATAAAGAAATTAGAGTAGAATATGTGTGGCAAAAGAGAAGAAATCTTAATTTTCAATAACCGTGAAATTACCAGAGTAAAGAATAGAAGGTATGTTTTATAATTATTATCTTCAAACTTTATGGGGGCTTCTTCATATGCAAAATGTCTTCAGTATTTTATGGGGAGGTGAACAAAGAAGCATGAATCTGTACACCAGAATCTGCCTCTAGGCAGTTAATACTGGAACATCCTCCAGAAGCACCACTGTTAGAGGAGGGAGACAGCTATGAAATTAATGATGGGGTTGCAGAGCCAGTTCCTCATGATATGGCATGGAAATGTGCTGCCTTGGGCAGGAATAGAAAGTAGAAGGTAAGTATGTCCCTCATTAAGAGTACCTCTAGAGAACACTGCGATTAATACAAAATTTTCTGAGATACAATTTCTTTGCAATTCATGAGGATTCTGTGTTGCCACATACATGTAGCAAGCGATTACAGAAGCATCTGCATTAGCCTGGTGGCACTAACTGATACGGAGCAGGAGACTCGAGGGTTACCCATTCTGTTATTTGTTCCTGCTAAATCTTCTAAGATACAGACCTATTCAGATCTGTTTATTCCTTCATCCCCATTAGCTGACTGTAAGGTGTCAATTGGGAGGATTCTCGTATCTTGGAGCAAAGAGTATAGCTGGTAGCTGCTGCCTGCAAGCAGCAAGGCTGCTGAGGTCATCTGAATTGACTTTATCCTAATCTCAGCTTTATCCTAATCTCAGTCCAGCCCCTCACTAGCTGAAGTTTTCCTGTTCCTCCCATGTGGTGACACCAGAACAAAAGCCCACTGGAATCGGAACAACTACGCTCTTTTTCTGAGAATGTAAGAAGGGGCAGCAGACATCACCAAAAAGCTGTCTCACAGCAGCGCAGTGACAGTGACAGAGCCTGGAGCTGGAGAGATGAGCTCCAGATTTTTAAGTGGAGAGGACTGTATGCACACTTTCCACTGTCCTAAAGGTGACTTGGGAGTATGAATAGTAACACTATTGGTAAACCCAAGCATTCAAAGAGGAGTTTGTTTCCAAGATTGTGAAATACAAACTATAGTTGCATTTTAATTTGCATTCCATATTTTTTCTGGCTTTTTCAACTTTCATATTTCCAAGTCCCCACAAATACTATGACTAGAAATGTCATTATCATTCTTATCATCAGTACTATGGCTGCTTATAACAGTAGTACATGAAAGCTACGATTCTTAGATAATAAGCAAATTTGATGAGCTGTGGGCAACATTACAGACCTGCTATAGATCAGATAAAAGTCATGTTAAATCTGCAACTAATTGATATCCTGGGTGGTGGCGTCACCAGAGAGATGAAGCACTGGGCCATCCTGCCCTCACTGTGTGGTCCCTTTGTGGCTGAGTAAGATAGGTGCAGGTAGAATAACAGTGTAAATGCAATGCAGTGCTTTATTATTTTCAGTTCAGACTACAGTCCATAGGGTTGACAACCATTATTGTCATCTTTGTTCTTCTATGTCCCTACTAAGCCAGAAGCCAATATTGTGGCTGTGAAAGCATCTTTTCAGGGCTCTATCCACATAATACCAGTCAAACAGTTTGAAAACTTCCATCGGCTCTCTGGTCCTCTTGTCTTTGCTGGTTGTTTCACTGCTCCATCTATACTATGTTCAGGGTACATACATTTTAAAACAATAAAAGAACATGTACAACCTTTTTGCAGTCTTGATCTGAAAATATTTTTTTTCACACTATTAGAAAATGCGTTGAACTGAATTTTTTCCAAATGTTGATGGTTTTTATCATAAACAATCTGATTAATTTCTGTATGATCAGGCCAAGCCTTCTAATAATATTTGCTATATATAACATGAACTTTGGAACTACTTCAAGAAGTCAGAAAGTGAATGTTCTATAAATCAAGAATTCAGAACAAGTAGTACAGTTCCTGGAAGAACTGAACAGGTCAAAAAGCTCTCTTGACAATTTTAATTACTTTGCAGGGAGGCCAGAATGTGGGTGTACCAGAAAGTTTTTTGCACATGTTTTGTTTAGCTGAGTTGCTGCTGTGCTGTCTTCTGTCTTTTTCTTAGGAAGGGTCAAGTTTGGCAGTTTTCTGTACTGCACTCTCAGGTAGAGGGTTAATGCAAGGTAAAAGCAAACCACAACTGTCAATAAATACTCTTTTATTTTTCTCTTTAGATATACTTGTAAAGAACTTCGACTTTTGAAACACGTCATGTTATACTGCAATGAAGAAAGATGTTTTTATGACTGGAGTTGCATTTCTGACTATTGCTTACCAGTGGGGAAAGCCTTTCACTGGTGCTTGCTGTTGGCAGACAATGCCGACCTCAAAACCTCAACTGTGAAACTGTGGAGCAGTGAGAGGTGACATATGGTCTCTTCTGTGTTTCAGATGACTGAGTAGTTCTATGCTAACTTTTGTAAAGAAGCCTGTGAGAGGCCAAAGTAACCAACAAAATGGGAAGGGATGACAGAGCAGACATTTTCTCCTCCCTTCTTTAGATGTATTGTGTTTTTCAAAAGGTTTCATGAGATTTTACTTAAAATGGACCTCAAATATGAAAACTGCCTATCTGAAAGCCTGAGTTCATTCCAGTGCTTGCCTTGCAGATCAAGGAAACAAAACTAACAAAAGCAACTTCTTAACAGAGGTGGAATGTATATTGCTTATCTACACAGGTCACCTTAGAGAATAAAATGCCATGGCCTTCACTCAGAAGGCCACAGAAATCTAAATAGCATTGAGTAAAAAAATCACAGCAACTGTGCATATACAGCATGCTTATTAGAATCACTGCTATCTGACTTTTAGCTTTGAAAGAAAACTGTTTAACTTCCCGAAAGTTATCTACTATTCAATGAGATACAGGTCAATGTTAAATTATGGGGGGGGGGAAAAGAAAAAAAAAAAAAAAAGCCTGTAGATTCTTTTTGGATGAGATGGATGAGATAGATGAGATGGATCTGCATGCCTGAGCTGCTCAATTCAAAATATTATTTGGATTTTTTTTTTTTTTTGTCATTATAGAAAGAAAGCAAGAGGAGAATTGAACTAATTCCTTACAAATTGACCCCAGTTGTACTCCATGGCTTTTTGCATGTTTCTTTCTCTCCTTTCAAGTACTACAGAAATTTTCTGACAAGTTGCAAAGCCAGGAGGCTTTGGTGGCAGATTTTAGTGATGGATTGCTTAATGATGGATCTAGAAAAGGCAAGAACTATTTTAAAACATGCAACATAGCTCAAACCAAAGTTATGGGCTTGCTGCAGAAATTACTGGGTGAGGCTTTTTGGGCTAAATCAAAGTGGAGTTCTAACTAAATGGTCATTTTTCGCTTTATATGTATGTTCTGCTTTGCCTAAAATAAAATCACTAAGGGTCTCATGTCAAAACATTCATGAAATCCCTTTTAAGGTTCTTAAAATGTTCATTAGGTGTTCCATTCATTACAATGTTTTATCAGGATTTCTCATGTTCAATACCCACAGGATATGATAGGAAGATAAAAGTCTGAGGTAGATGTCTTTCTGCTGCAGCTGTAGTGTAAGAAAGACCAAACTAAGTCACACCAAAGGTTCAGATAACCTGGCACCTTGTGATTGCCTGTACTAGAAATATAAGGACTGAGCAGCTATAGCTACATTTCTCTTCCTATTTACCATCTCAATTTGTGGCAATCTAAGGACAGAATTGGAGGCTCTGTCCATCTCTCTGCAAAGCAGCCTATTTTTCCACTAGTTTGTCTAGTTACTTCTTGCAGACCCTTAGTATTTTTGGCATCTGAAATATCTCATACAATGAATTGCCCAAATTAAGCAAATGATATTTAAATGGTACTTCCTTATGTTTGTTTTACACTTCCATCTGGAAAAATATTGATTCATCCTAGTTCTCATAAGAAATGAGTACTTTTTCCCTCTTTAGCTTTCCCATGTCAGATGTGATCTCTGATACCTGTATTATGTATTCTATTTGTTATTTATCTTCCATGTAGTCCCAGAGTACTTGATCTGTCTCACTTAGAAGGCAATGCATCATTCCCATCAATCTTGTCACTCTTTTTTTCTGTTATTTTTATTATGTTATTCTGATGGTTAAGATGCTACTGCATGCTGAGGTGCTATAAGCAGAATTTTGTGCTGTTTTAAAGGAAAGAACATGCTTCCTAAGGATTTATACAGTAGCATTATGGTTTAGATTTGCTTTTTCATTTTCTTCTTTCCTTATCAGTCCTAACTGCCCTTCTGAACACTGAGACAACAATTCCAGAAAACTTTCCAAAGTGACTCTAAAATATCTTTGCTAACTGATATGAACTAATTTAGAGCCTACTATGCTGCACAGATAAAGATTTTTTTTGTTTTCCTCTCATGGACATCTGATCATTGCATTTTAGCTGCTATTTTATCACCTACTCAGTCTCTTTATTATGAATATTTTTGCTGGTTTGTGCCAGCAGTCTTGGTTTTGATTTTCCTAAATAATTGTGAATCACTGGAAGACCCTGTCATCTCACTTTTCAATCCTGTTTCACTGACCACTTGTGAATATGTTTTAAAGCATAGGTCCCTTTGGGATCTCACTGGTTACTCCCTTCTTTGTGATCATTTACCCATCCAACTTTCTTTTGATGCAGCTACTAGTCACAAAAGGAGCTCCCCTCTTGTGCTCCACTCTTATTTTTTTTTTATATTAAAAAAAAGTTTGGGGAAATCTCTGTACAGGATTGCTTCATCTAGGCTGCATCTTAAATGCTCTTCATGTCATGTCTATAGTCCCCTTTATTGTTCAGACTGGGAAGATACCCAGAATATGCTGTGTCTCCCTGTGTCCCATACATTTTGATTTTCTTTCTGTGGAAATTAGTCTGACAGTAAAAGAAAGTTGCAAAGAAGAGGAGATAGCAGAAGATGGTATGTACTTGGTCTTCTTCTAACAGGGTGTTACGGCTCAGAAGGAATCCAATGTCCCAGTGTTTATACAAAGTCTATATAAGCCAGCTCCTCTTTATCAATATATGCTGACGTTGCTGACATTTTGACATTTTTAAAGGACTACCAGATCTGCGTTTTCCATCTCTTCCCATTATATAGCAGTAAGTCATGTGTTAGACTGCCTGGTCTGTTGTTTCTAGGTTTTCCCTGAAGTCCTTTCTAAAAATTGGTATGTCACATGCCACTTTCCATTCCTCCAGAATGGAGCTTACTCCAAACCATAAATTACAAAGCACAGTCAATAGTTTGGCGATTTCAGATCCAAGTTCCTTTAGAACCCTGGTGTGAGAAACGCATCGTCCTGGCCAGCAGGTACTGTATAATTCACTGATTGGCTTCAAAACCATACATACTAAATTTTGTGACTGTTTTTTCCTGACTGTGCCCCTAAAAAAGGTTTTGTTGTGGCAATCACCTCAAAATCCACCATAAAGAACAGTAGTAGAAAAAAGTACTTAGCTTTTCTCCTGTGGTTTCCTTAAATGCTTCTGTTATACCTCTGTTGCCTGCTGGTTCCTCACGTTCTCTGGCAGATCTCCTGTTCTTGATGTATTTGGAAGAGATTTAAGCTTAAAGATTTTTTTTTTTTCTGCTTTATTATGGTTTTATATTTAATTTGACAGAGTTTATAGTATTCCTCTTTTGGACAGAAGCAGAAAATAATGCCATTCCACACATGAATGCACAGATGGCATTCGCAAAAGGCTCAGGTATTTGCAATGGGTATCTAAAAATGCAACCTTGTAGTACTTTGATGTGTGTTAAAGGCAAAAGAGTTTGTTGAAGTCCAACTGGCAAAAAAAGGACTTGGCAAAATGTGATCCAGGACTGTAGGTACTAATGTTTCCATCAGTTTTCATTCTCAGTATTTTCATAGAGGGTTATTGTTGTTCTGGGTTAGTTATCACAAACAGCTGCTGGCCCAAGCAGCTGGGAGGGGCCACAGCCAGGATAAACAACCAAACCAGCCAATGGGATGGTTGATACCATACTGACACCATGCCCCTATATAAGGGGAGGGCTGGTCTAGGACAGGGACACCTGTTTTTAACTTGCTTTGGTGGGTAGCTTTAATGTGGCTGGAGCAGGGAAAGTTGGTATCTTGAGAACAGGTAGAGTTTTCCCTGTTTCTATTACTTTATATATCCCTGTTTTAGGTATTGTTATTACTGTTGTTTTCTTCTCTCTTGGTGTTGTTTTATTAACTGTGCTTATCTTAGCCCCTGGGGTCTCACCTTTTTTTCTTTTTCCTGATTCTCCTCTCCATCCCCCAGGAAGGGGTGTGGATAATAGTGGCAGCAAGCTTATTAACACAAATTATTATTTCTTGGTATTCTAGTAAGTACTATTGTGGAGCCCGATTTCACTGAGTATTGCACAAACTTAGAAAGGCAGTTAGTCCCTGCCCCAAACAGTGAAATGATTCTGTCCCCATAGCTTACCTAGATTCTGCTGAACAAGAATGTTCCATATTTACAGAATCATAGAATGTTTGGGGTTGGAAAGGACCTCAGAAGATCATCTAGTCCAACCTCCCTGCCAGAGCAGGGTCACCTAGATTAGGTCACACAGGAATGCATCTGGGTGGGTTTTGAATGTCTCTAGAGAAAGAGACATTCAATGCCAATACTATGTTTTAACAGTGATATTCCAAGACACATTCAAGTGCTAACTTGACTGCCATTCACACTGATTGATGGCTTGCTCCATGTGGGAGTTGGCAAATCTCCCTTTAGGGTCATGCCTGTGCCCCCTGAAGTTTCTATAAGCAAGGTGTGTAGGTCTAAGTGTTTTGCTGAATCGGGACCCCACTTTATAGAAAATGTACGTGCTGTTAAACATACATTACACTTGATCTTGGTGTTAAGTGCATTGTCTTCTGTTCCTTTCCCAGCTAAACTCCACCTGTGGTGAGTCATTTATCTTGAATAGCTTTAATGCAGTGTTTAAGTATGTCATCTTGGCAACAAAGCAGTTTGTGTGGTATTTCAGTGAGAGGTTTAAAATCCCATTCACATTTTTAATATACATTTCTCTCACATAAATTATCACAGCTTCCTTGGCAGGTATGGCATGAGTAATAAGGTTGTTGGCATAAAGACATACCACACATCTATTAAGTAAAGGAGAAGCTTTTGTTTGCTCTTACATTTACGTGAGAGCTGTGAGGTTTAACTTGTACAAAATGGTTTAAGATACTGGTGTTTTACTAACGGTACATTGCTAGTCATGAGATAACATATCCTCCCTAAAATGCATCATGGGCAGCACAGATAAATCCTGATGCATGGCTTTGAAAACTAGCTCTTACTATGTGGAGTATCTTTGCTAAAGGCAGCCTTCATTGCTTACATATGCAGGCAGATTTTAGCCAGAAATTTACTCTTGCATATAAAGAGCGATGCTGCTGAAAGTGAAGTGAAATGAATGCACTTTTCAGATGTGAAAGTGATGTGTTCCCTCTCAAGTCAGTAATGACAGAGTCATGTTTCAGTTTGCTTTCTCTCACTCATGACTTTGGGCAGTGATCACTCAGGGTATGTAACATGTAATGCAGCAGTCGGAATTCTGCCAAGGAAGTTCTCTGCTGAACTCTGCATTATAAGGCCTGAGCAATGTCTGTGTGCAAACATCCTGCAGTGCAATTTCACTCCATTAGCACTATAAGAGCATGAGCTGGAGAACTTTGTCTCAATAACTATTTTTAACACATTTAGCACTCTTGCAATGATGACCTGACCTGCAGTACTTTGCACATGGTGGGAATCTTCTGCTGCCTTTATTTAGGGCTCTGAATCAAGCCCTCTGTAAACAATAAATTATAGAAATAATAATGTATTGTGAGGAAATTACTTTAATATCTGTATGTGTCACCAAATTTGTGTTAGATTAGCAAAACATGTTCTTTTCTAACAGTTTAAGATTAAATTTGCCAAACTGATTCAGGAACACACCGATTGGGATCGAAAGCAGAACGGACATAGTCCTCCTCAGATGCTCTGAGAAGAAACCAAAAGAGGACCTGAGCGAAGTCATGCAAAGTGGGCCAAGAGGGGAGAAGAGTCCTGGAGCTCCCAGAGAGCGAGAGACCCTCTTGATCCCCTCCGCTTTATACCGAATATGACGTACATGGGCTGGAATCCCTCGCTGGTCAGTTTGGGGTCACCTGCCCTGTCCACTCCTCCCTGCACATGCGGCCTTTCACTTTTCTGCACCCCCCCCAAAAGGTGGCACACAAGATCCAGCAGTGGCCTTGGTCTGCACACCAATCCTTGGCAGTAACTCT
>JANHGN010014397.1:2758-36843 GCA_024605025.1 Megaceryle maxima
TTCCTTCCTTCCTTCCTTCCTTCCTTCCTTCCTTCCTTCCTTCCTTCCTTCCTTCCTTCCTTCCTTCCTTCCTGTTGCCCCATGTCATAATGAAGGCATTTCACAGGTTATCACACACCAGGGTATTCACCTCACTTTAATGTACAGAAAACTAATCCTTAATGAATACCTATATAGTTACACACTGCTCTTATTGGCAACTCCTTCTCTGTATGGACTGTACATGATACCCCAGCCACATAAGCAGGGTTCTTAATTCATATGCTTATTTTAAACATTCACATTACTGGAATGTGCACATTTCTAACCTCTGACCAGATGGCCCAGTTGTCAGAGACTTCTCCCTTCCGCTGCAAATCTTCGAAAAATGACTGGCCATTGACCCTCTCCAGGAATTCCATGAATTTTGAAAGACACACTTTCAAATGTCTGGGAGGACATGCATATAAAAGTTATGACTTTGGAAGCTTGTAGTCCTCTCATACCACTTCTGCCATAAACAACATAGAGGGGAAGAGTGCAAACATGTAGCTGTCACCGGTCAAGGCTGTGCTGAATATAACTATACTCTAGAAAAATAACTAGAATTGACCATACTTCATTAAAGCACTCAGCTATACATTGCAGATTTGATCATTGGACTATTTTAGTCACAATAGTCACAAGATTCATCGTAACAATGAGAACAGGTGTATTTGGAAAAAGGCAAAGTGTGGATCAATCTATGCACTAAAATATAAATCTTCATTTTTCTTGTTATTCTCACTAGCAGAATGTGTCAAACTTCTTGTCTTCCTTTACTAGAGATTAAATTCCTGCTTTCTTTTAGAAAAACACTTTCCAAAAAAATGTATGTGAAGAAATAGGTACTGGTGTGATATCATGATCTAAGAGGCTATTTTAGAGAAGTATGCAAGAATTTGAAATAATATCTCTTATATTTGTAATATATGAATATATTTGTAAAAATATTTCTTTTCAGTATAGACCTAACTTCACTCATTTGAAGTGTGCCAGCTCTCTGTTGAGGTCTGTGAAATTTGTAAGACTTAAGATAATTTATTTTAGCTGAGTGACACCTGGCAATGTCAACTTCAGTCTAAAATTAAAATCTAGAAATCTATTTTGTTCATAGTTGTGTCTAATGCTTCATTGAGAACTCTGCACAAAGGCCTGAGAATCTGATATTCCATTCTGCAAACAACTTTCATTGAAAAAATCCCATGTATATGAATGGCACAAAGCTTGGTGATGTAATCAAAGTCAGCCCTTGATTCTGGTAAGGTTTGAGGACTGCATGGCTAGAAGAATTTTCATTATGATGATGCTTTCACTGTAGAATAAGGAATATAAGCATTAAAGTGTGCTTCCATCCTCATCTATTAGGTATTAGTATGTCCTTAGAAGACAATGGTGCTGTGTCTGTGTTTGGATTGAGAAGTTCAGGTTTTAAATATAGTGCAACAAGACTTCCAAATGAAAAGGGTATTACTGTTGCACAGATTCAGGACAAGATTTGCCTTAGAGTGACTTCTACACTAGTGAGTAAAGCAGGCCCCTGAGGTGGTCCCGGTGAAGTCATGCAAGGTCATATGAATTGCTCAACTGTTAACATCACTCTTGGTTCAGCTCTGGGCTGTGCCAGTGCAAAGAGTCACAAACACTGTCAGCCTACAGTACTGGGAATGGCATGTCCCACATACTCTGCCCACTGCTCTGTTTCTGGATAAAGGAAAAAGATTTATTTGTGTGAATGTGAGCAGTGCCATATCTTTAGATCTTAGGGCCAGAGAATGGTTATGGCTCTGCATATTTTAATATTATAGACACAGTCACAGCCCTGCAAAATGATGTTTGCATCATGCTTCTTCTAGAAATATGGCACCATATGCTTATTCAAGTGTGACTGCACATTTCCAATCAAAATTATTAACTCGGCAAAATTTTTTCTCAGGTATAAACATCCTCGGACAGTCTTTAAAAATACTAGGAAGTCACTGGTTATTAATACTTCTCTTAATGCTAACTTGTTTCCTCTCTAAGGTTGACATAAAACAAATTAAACATAACACTAATTGGATTCTTTTCCACTTAAAATATTTCAATATTCTAACAGGTTACTTGCATTTCATACAAGATTAATTCAGCTGGGACTGTAGATGCACTTTTTATTTTCAGAAGCATTTTAAGTCACCTAACAAGGTTAATGTGGATTTTAAAATGAAGAACTTTCAGAAATCTTGATTCCAGGAATGCCCTAAGAACTTTGTGGATGCTTCTTCAAGAGCAAGAAGAAATACTACGGAACTCCTTTATTCCTGACATGGCAACTGCCAGGAGTCTTGTCTTAGTCTGGTGAGAAATGACTTGTACAAAGCACTACAAAGGAATTATTTAAACAGAGCAATTTCCTTTGTATATCTCTATTGGAAACACCTAATTCTAGAGGGAGCAGACATGATGGTTTAAAAGAGAAAAGAAGCAGAAGAAGAGACTGACAATTCCTTTTGACATAGGGAGATTTTCAACAGTTTAATGGGCTTCAAAGAGAAAAAACAAGACTTGAGTATATTGACACTTCATTTGCATCCTTTATAAGCTGTTTGTAAACCTAAAGAACTTACAGTGACATGGGAAAATGGATTCAGTTTAAGACTAGAGCTTTAGTCTTAATATTTGCACAGCAGATTAGTTCCCAAGGGTCATTTTGACAACTGAGTGCAAAGTGTGTACCTTAAAAACACTGCTCCATCTCTGGCACTTAAATGTCTAATAGCAAAGCTTCCAGGAAGCCACGTTTCTGTGGGTAGCCCAACACATAGCTTGTTTCAATGGTTCTGGTGCCAATCATCTGGCACCAGCCCCAGTGGAAATCCAGACTAGGTGCTATCTCACAACCATTTTTGAATTGGATCATCCTTGAAAAACTGCAAATATCTATTTGATTAGTAAAAAATATAGCATTTTAAAAGAAAACCAGGCAGTGAGTCAGTTTCTATTGCCTTTTATCTCAGTGTGTAGAAACTAACTTATATGGGGGTGGATGATGACTTGGTTTGAGACTTCTGCCTGCCTGGGGTAAGAGAAGATTTAAGACAAGAAATCCCAATTACTAGGTAAATATTCTACCTTTGAGAAGGGCTGGGAAGCGGAAGAGAGCATAGCCATCATCCTGGTAACACTGTACTGGTGGAAGAGCCAGGGGGATCTTCCAGTGTATAAATATTTTCAGGGTTTAGGGAACAAGGTGTTCAGTAAATTTATGACCTGCCCAACACTGGAACTAAAAGTTTTGCAGAACTTTCTTCATAGGACTTAAAATACTTCAGAAGTGAGATCACAGGAGAGTAAGGATTAGAGGATCCATATTTTGAAATTATGTACCTAACAGTCACTTTGGTGTCCTACCCCAAATGCATGGAAAACTAATATTATGAGATGAATTAGAAAAAATAAGATGAAGTCACTTCTTACTGGCAATTATAAAGTACTTAGTTTCATTGATTCTGATTTTTTGAGTTTCTCATGTTATTTAATTAATGCAGCCCTTAAGGTTAATTTAGACTTCATGTAAATCAAATATAAATGAGCTGGACATATTACTGTGGGAAATGGAATGAAATTAATTAACATATTACTACTTATCATTAGTCATTAATAGTTTGGGGTTTTTTCCTGTACAATTAAGAGATGCCTATATGATACAAAAATGCATAAAAACTTAGTCTGTTTTGTTAAACATCATTCTTGGCCTCCAGATACCCCAATTTACTGGCTATTACAGGATTCACATTCCTTAAGAGCTGTCAATTGATACTGTTAGTCAGCTGTCCTTGCCAGGGTGCTATTTCTCAATGATATGTTGCTTATCAGGGAGAATCAGTATGCTCCCCAGACAGTGTGCGATTCTGAGGATGTTAAACAGATGCAGGTTTGTGGAGAAACCCAGCCTGGTAGTTAAACACAAGTTCTGAGGACAGTATGTCATCTGTTGGAAATATTCCTGTGGAATTTCCTTCTCTCATCATTCACGCTTATTTCTCTCATTTATGTCCCTTCTCTCAGATAAAGTCTGACAACTGAAGTGGCATTAAATAGCATGACAGCCAACCATACAAAATCAATCTTTTGAAGGCTGTGCACCCCATATACTCTTATGTTACCCAGTACAGAACATCATGAAGGCACCTGACTATGTAGTCCTTCCCCTCGTGATGTGATTTCTGAAATGACAAACTTCTTGATTATGCACCATGCTTTCACTGCACGGGTGCGTCTTGTCCAATGATAATGTCCTACAGTGAATACTATACTACTAAAGAAAAAATTGGTAATTGAAAATAATTTACAACTCATGAGTTGGACTTGGCACATTGACATATGTGTAGCTTATAAAATGTCTATTAATATTCACTTTTATTTTACACTATGTATGGTAGACATATGTTCCTTGACAGAGGCAAAGCAAAATATTGTAACCATACCCTATATGAAGATGTTCCTTTTTGTAATTTTTTTTTTTCCCCCAAAGAAAATGTTCTAGACAATTCAGAAATCTCACGTAGGAAAATTAGAGCTATGTATGTTAAATAGAGTCTTTTTAGTGGAAGACTTTTTGAATCAGCATCTTAAAGACTTTTAAAATTATATTACTTATAACAATACTGAATCAGTTAATTTCCTCTCATTAAAACTTCACTTTTATGGAGAGTGACATTTGCATTAGTCCCCAGTCATTATAAGCACTGTAGAAAAATGGGAAATATATTTTAAAATAACTCAACACTGCTATTGCTTCATCAAGAAAAAATCACCATGAAATACACTGTTCCCAGTGGGAAGGTAGTACAAGAAAAAGCCTACTCTGTCCTTCCAAGTGTCATGTTTAATGAATGTATTTGACAAAGTCAGAGATCTTTTGTAATACATAATGACACAGAATGAGTGAAGCAGACTATTAAATATATTCTTACTATTCAGGTCCAAGTTAAACTGCATGAATATACAGAACAGGTACACATTTCATTTTAACTGGTGATATGAAAATCCCAAAGCAACATGTTTATCCCTTTATGCACATTGCAATTAGAATGTTTTACATTGTTCTATCAAAGATTGATCTTAAAAAGACAATTAAAGCATCTTCTTGTCTTGCTGGGTACATTAAATGAAAACTGTATGCAAGGACTAGGGCATGATGTTAACACACAAACATTATCAACTATATCTGTGTCCCACAGTTTGTGAACAATGCAGAAATAACAACCATCTTTAGGAAGTACATGGTATTTACCACTTCAGGCCATTGACCGAGGCAAGCAAGAATATTCCATTATGTATTTACATAAATGACTTGCACTCATACTTTTATCAGAACTTAATAGTTTCTTCTTTTTCTATATTAACTGCTGACAACATGGGTACTTAAACCACCAAATTTTCATTGATGTAATGTAAGTTTCGTGTAGATTAATTATTTAATAACTGAAAGAATACACTTTTTGATTAGCATAAAAATTTGAGCTGTTGGCTTTTTAGGAGATACAAATAACAAAATACCCAATTAAACTATGTTGAGCTTTGACTTGGTAATTTTTGTTCTTCCTTTACACCTTGGGTAGAGTTTTCAAAGTCACTAAGTAATGGGCAGTTTTCATTCAGAGTTCATTGGCTGAGATGGTATCACTAGAAATAGCTAGGCCCAAAATGAATGTTTTTGAAATACTATGTAATACCATCTGGATCCAAAAGAAGAAAATGAGTCTTGCTTATTGGATATTTTTTTCTCTTTCTTACCCCATGTTTACTACAGTTAGGATTTTGAGTAATTTCTGTGTATTTTATAAATATAATAGCTAGGATGAAAAGTCTGTTGACACCTTGTACAAGTGTGGGAATAATAATGATAAAAAAACCCCCAATATCCAGAATCAATTTGTTGCCAACTTAAAGAACTTTAAGTAAATCCTTAATATAAAGGTATGTCCTTTACTTCCTGAACCTATTCTGAACCTTTGATGCAAAAACCATGACTACAATATGCTTCAATATTTGCATTTCTGCAGAGGAAAGCATTATTGTTATTAATATACCCAAATATACCCAATATACCCAAAAAACCACATAGTTAAAATAAGTCAGTAAAAATTCTACTGCAAGCAATGTACTTTCCATATGCATTATTAATAATAAAAGAGTGATGCTTGTCAATGATTAAATGTTGCACTATACTATATTACAGACTAGAAAGCAGAACATTTCAATACTGCACATTATTTTTCCTTTTCCTTATTTAAATCTTTCTAGGAAGCACATACTATGACAGCAGGAAACACAATGATGACTGAATATACACAGATACCACTAGGTCATTCTTCCTCCATTAAAACCATATTGCATGTAGCAATGATGTTCTGGCTTCTCAGTGTTATTTCTAGGTCAGCATCATATCCTTCCAGGAAAGGTGTTTTTGCTGCTGGCCTGACTTTCCCTCTTTCTGATTTAACTGACATAGTTGAAACCATGCCAAGGTGAGAGAGCATCTCAAGTTCAGCAATGAGGGAAGCAGCTTGGGTAAGTGCCATGAACAGGCAGCTTTCTGAGAGAGATGTGGAGCAGAGATTCAGTGCATGATATCCTTGAAATGAGGAAGGCACGCACATTTGCACAGTGAATACTGTTATACCTCTTTCTTTCCCTCCCAGAGGAAACTGAGATCAGAGAACATATATTTCAATCCCTCCAAAACACTGTTCTAAATTTTGAATTAAAATCTGAAGATAGAAGCATTTAAGTATATGACTTTATATGGTAAATCCTATCTATAGACAAACTGCTCAGGGAAAATAATTTGCTTATTTCAAGGTAAAATAAGATTTTCTTCAGACAAGCCCAGAAAAGAAAGAACTATCACAGCATTTAAGGAGAAAGCAGTGTTGTTTCAGTAATACCTCCTTTTGTTTCTCTTTTGAGCAAGATAATCTAGATACTTGGTATTTTTAAATTTTTTATTGTTTATTGTAAGTATAAAAGCTTGAAGCAGCACAGGCAGGGTTCCTGTGTCCACTGTGCTAGGTATTCTACAAATAGAAGGTCAGAGGCAGACAGTTTAGATTTAATACAGCTCATTGGCAAGTGCAAGCAGAGACTGCAAAGGCACAACGAGGTAACATTAGTCAGTATGAGTGACAACAATTTTGTCAGGGGCTGTGTAAGCACTGCAGCAAAGGCAAGGCAGAATTTGTGATTTGAAGGAAAAAAAGTGAGGTAGGTTGGCAGGTACTTATGGGATGTATCTTTAGGTTATCGATGAAATCACAAAAGCACATATTGGAAAAGTCTGTTAGGAGTGTGAGGGAACTAGCCGGGGATAGATGTGTCTGGGTGACTATGTGCATCTGAACAGTCCTAAACCAGCAGATATTATGTTTAGAGGGTCAATAAAGCAGCCCAGGAACAGCATGTTGTGGTAACAGTCATTGTCAATTTTGAGGTTATAGAAAAAGGGTGTTTTAGCACAAATTGAACAGTTTAATTGGGGAGGGTGTGTGTGTGTGTGTGTAGAAAAAAAATCTATATGATTTATGCCTTTGTTTGAAAAGAAGTTCCACAATCCATTTCTTCCGGTCAAAACCAGTTAGGCTAGGGTAATAGACCTTAACAGAGATCTGAACATGTATGTATGTGTGTATTTAGTAATATTAGCCAAAAGAAATAGCACCTAAAACTCTCTAAGCTTCCAAACTGATAGTAAAAAACTACAGTGAGGTGAAACACAGCAGCAGCCTGTGACACCTTATTTCCCCAAGAATAAATAAATAAAACTTTTTTTTGCCAGAAGCTTTCAGCTAACAAGGAAGGAGACAAGACTGAAAGCCAGAGCAGCGTCTAGTGGGCATGCTGTAGGACAGTGGCTGGGCAGAAAGAGCTTCAACACAGCTGGGAAAAGAGGTAATTTTTTAGAGGATGGAAGAAAAAGAGTGGCAGAGGGAGGGAAAAGTAAAAGCAGTAAGACAATGTCTGTAGAGAAAAATAGGATGCAGACTGACTATGGGATTTTTCTTAAAAGCTTTTTTGGCCATCACTTTAATTTTTAAACAGAAGTCATCATTGTGTAGCTCTTATTTCTGTGGTCTTCATTCTACCAGTTACAAAGGGTATGATCTCTTCAGTACAACTTGTTCATTACACTGGCACAATTCCCAAAATAGCCTCCCAATCAGGGTCAAATATAGTTGTGATTTGCAGCCTGTATTGACTGACGAGCCAGCTGACTGAGACAGCTGGTACATGATAGTCAGGCTTTAAGGCATTCCATAATTTCAAATTAATTTCAAAGGGTATGCTATAAGTAGGCACAAAATAAATAATTTGCATGAGGACAAAGATAATTTCCTGAAATAACTATAGTGTTCATAAATTATGCAGTTATAGAACAGCTTCTCATTATTTTTTATTGTCTGAGCACAGTAGAGCTGGTGTCAGTATAATACTGTAATATACATACAAATGCATTACAAATTCATGTGCAGAAGGTTTACTGGTAGTATTAGTGGTACAAATTATGAGAAAACATCATCTATGTTGTGTCTGTGTACATGGTTATGTATATATATAACACACATCAACACAGCAGAATTTTCTAAGTGCATTTCGCCCTTACCATTAGCAAACATGTATGTTTAAATACGCCAGCATTTCTTGGTCCAGCTTCATTGAAACTTAAACTGTTAAGGGTTCAATAATTAAACATAAAATTGGAATCATATTTCAACATCCACTACTTTTGAGGGCTGTCACCTATTCTACTCATATAGCCACCTCTGTTCTACACAAATCAATTAGAAATGTTCACAGCTAATAACCATTTCTGTCTGTGACATGGAATCAGGAGGAGAGATCTTCTTTGGACTGAATGGTTAAACCCAAGCAACTCAGGCAAACATCTTTTTGATATTTGGTGAGGTTTTGAGAGACCTCAGTACTAAATAATTCTAGTACAGGTGGAGAATATTTGGGATTTTTAAGAAGTAGGCTTTTGAGGCAATTCCAAGAGACAATTAGAAGGAACTAGAGCATAATTAATAGAAATGATGAGGAAAATTAAAAGTGTACTTCTATGGTCAGCAATTGAAAATGGATAAACAGTTTGTGAGCTTCTTACAAAGGAAGACAAACTCTTCTGATGTTACTAAACTTTGCAAAAATTTGGTGATATTTCATCTTTGTGACAGGAGACCTCTATGATGAGGCCCTGATGGGAGGAGCATGGCCCTCCTTAATGGCTGCTGTATTGGGGGCTGAGCAAGAGTGTGGGGAGAGGAAGCCCCACCATGAACCTCAGCTCTAGGGAATCTGCATGCAGCTCCCTCAGGTGTTTTGCCTCCATTTTTTCACTCAGACAAGGCAATTCCAGAAAATGTGCCAACAGAATATCAGCATAAAAGACAAGAGGACAAGTAAGAAGCCTGTTGTGTTTCCTTTCATGTTAATGACCAAGGTGGATTGGACTCAAGAAATGAGTAGGAGCCACTGAAGATAGAACTGTCCATGTACTTTATTAAATATGATTCTGCTGAAAATAAACCCACACATCTCTTAGTGCTGCGGTTTCAAAAAATCTCTCAACTGGGGACTGACCTCTTGGAAGGCAGCGAAGGGGAAAAGGATCTGGGGTCCTGGTTGATGGGAGGTTGACCATGAGCCAACAATGTGCTCTTGTGGCCAAGAGGGCCAATGCCATTCTGGGGTGTATTAAAAGAGGTGTGGCTAGTAGGTTGAGAGAGGTTTTCCTGCCCCTCTACTCCACCCTGGTAAGGCTGTATTTGGAGTACTGTGTCCAGTTCTGGGCCCCCCAGTTCAAAAGGGACATAGAATTGCTTGAGACAATCCATCGCAGAGCCACAAAGATGATTAAGGGAGTGGAACATCTCTCTTATGAGGAAAGACTTGGGAGACCTCATTATTGTTTATAAATACATAAAGGGTGAGTGCTGGGAGGATGGAGCCAGGCTCCATCCTGATGACAGGACAAGGGGCAATGGGTGGAAGCTGACGCATTGGAAGTTCCATGTAAACATAAGGAGAAACTTTTTCACTGTGAGGGTGACAGACACTGGAACAGGCTGCCCAGGGGGTTGTGGGGTTGTGGAGTCCCCTTCTCTGGAGATATTCAAAACCCGCCTGGATGTGTTCCTGTGTGATCTAGTGTAGGTGATTCTGCTCTGGCAGGGGGGTTGAACTGGCTGATCTTTTGAGGTCCCTTCTGGCCCCTGACATTCTGTGATTCTGTGATTCTGTGAAAAAGGTCAAATCATAAGCTGGCGTATGGAAGTTTTGTCATAAAATAAATAATACATGGAATCCTCTTAGAGATAATGAGACAAAACATTACATCTGCAAAAAAATATTTTTTCTCCATGAAAATATTATGATCTTTAATAATTATGTTAATTTGTCATTTATATTCACAGCTCATCTTGTAAAATCATTATATGTCTTAACATTAACTTTGATTGCATAAATATTACATTAACTTTGATCACACAAGTATTGCACAATCACCTTTTTAAATAGTTATGAAGGTGACTGAATAGGTTCCAATTGAGTTTAATTTAACTGGATTAGGAAATATTTTTCCTTCGATTTTTAAATAATACTTTTTATTTACTTATATATACAAACAATTGAAGTTTTAATTCTTTTATTAACTCATATTAAAATGCTCACAGGAGTATTTCTAAATGCAAGAGTTTGATGTTGACTACTACGTAAGTATGAAACTATAACTGTATCTTCCCTTCTGTGGGATAACCCAGAAACAAATTCAGGTCCTGATACAGCAGCCACTTTAACACTTGTATATCATAAATGTAATTAAATGCTATGATTAAATTCACCTGGATGACTTTGCTGCTAAATGTTTCTTCCATGCTTAAGCCCGTCTGTTTTATTTGGTAGATTTAAGCAGGTGTTTAGTACCTTGCTGGACCCTGGCTGCAGCAAGTTCTTGCTAATAGAATTTCCATCTGATTCGTTTATGGCATGAAGGGCTTTGATTCCTCTGAACAAGTGGTAGGATATCGATTCACAGAAACTGGGGCCTTTTACATTATGTGACCAGCAAAGAAAGCTGTCAACAGCTGTCTTGAGTGTATATTAGCAGAGTATAAAGGAACTTCCTGTACAGTAATGATGGTCTTATAAATGGCAGTTTGTTCCCTTACTGGGTGTATGGAGAGAGAATATGGCTACCAGAGTGTGATTTACTCATCTACAGTACTTGTTTGATTCACTTACCTGACTTTTTAGATCATGAAATTTGAGTTACTCGTCATTCCTTGCTCAGGTAATTTTCACCTTTCAAGAGTGATGTCTCCAGTGTGTCCATGGGGGACATTACATATGGGGAAAAAAGGAGAAGCACATCCAGTTCCTTATCTCTGGAGGTGCTATCCCTAGATAGAGCCTCACTTTGGTGGAAAAGGGACAAAGAACCCTGACGACTATCAGCTTTATTTAAGAACATAACCCTTTTTTACATAGTCATATAGTATCCCAGCAATTCTCTCCTAGGACAGCAAACATCCAAAGCTACCACACTCTTGTACTGTATCTGGGAATTCTTTCCTCAGATCTACTTTACATTCTTTTATCTGGAAGAGGGGTACCATAAACTCCTCCTCTCCTTTCCTGGACAGATTCATATTAGCAAATCACAGGCAGCTCTCCAGTGGCTCAAATCTCTCAAGATACCACAGTTCTGATATGAGCACAGGAAAGACCAAATTAAAATGAGAGAATTAGGCCCAGATTTATTAAACAACATACTTGGTTTCTCCATGGTCTGTTTCCCTGCTCAGAAGTGTTGCACACTATTTCTGGAACAATTTATTTTCCTCCTATCTTCCTTCTGGATATTTTCCCAATTTGCAAAGGACTGTTAGTGTTTCTTCCTCCTCTCCTTCCTCCCCCTCCTTTTTTTTTTTTTTTTATTTTTCTTCCAGAATGAGATCTTCATATTGTCACCTTCTCTCATACCTTCCAGCCCTTCTTTCCCCTCTGTGTCAGCCTGGGTGAGGAAGGCTGTCAACCACAAGAAGCTGGGATATATCAGGCAAGGTTTTCCATTACAGCTACCTAACAGGACTGGGGTTTTGGCTAAAGCCATAGCAACTGTTCTAGAGCTGCTAAGCACTGTCCTTAGAGATGAAGTATCCAGTAGGGATAGGGGATTTTTGGGTATGTGTACTGGGATAAAATTTACTGACGGCTTTTTAAAGTAAAGAAGAGCTGATGAGTTTTTACATTTTACTTATGTTCTTCTAAGAGGGAAAAGAATGTTTTTAATTGTTTGGTTGTAAATTCTGTTCTTGAGGCAAAAATCAAAAAGAAACAGTTACAAAATTACTTTAGTGACTCTAAATTGGTAAACATTGACACATATTCCTGTTACCATCTTTTTTTCTCTTTCTTTCCCTTTCTTTGGGGTAATTATGCCTCTTTTAAATTCAGACAGTGTTTTCAAAACACAAGTTAATATATCCAATAGCTTTGACTTCGTATTGTATTTTTGAAGCCTTTATAACATTAGCATATAGAACTGGAATAATGCTACTTAACTGCCTTCATGCATTAAAGTCTGTTTACAACACGTATTTTAATCTTGTTCTTACATTGCAGAGTTCTTCAGGAAGCACGAATAACTCAGGTAGACAGAACAGCAATTGAAAAATAAAACTAAAGAGCAAATGGGAACAGATTTCAGTGTTGGAAGACAAAAGATCCCTTTCTCTGGAGGATAGAGTACTGAAAGAGATATTGTATTAACAACTACTTTTACAATACTTCAATTGTAGAAATCCTTTAAATGAGTCTTTACCTTGTTACTTTTCAGCAGAAAAAACATATTCACAGTGATGCAAGTCATAATTGATCATAACAAGCACGTATTATCTATAAATAACCTAATCAACATTCAGCAAGGAGTTGCATAAATGAGCCCTTCTACATATTGCACTTTATAATGAGCCACTACACAACTAATGACTTATTAGAGCCATGGGCAATGAATGATTAATTAGTCAATTCAAAAGTGACTTTTTAAGGGTATAATTGCTACCTTTTCTAATTTCTGAAGGTTAGACAGAATTAATGCCATGTTGGCATACTAGACCCTATAAAGTAACAACTTTGTTTGTCAACAATGAACTAAGAGCAGCAGTGGCTCCTGAGAGCTGATTGCACTAAACTGAGGATGCACTTCAGTAACAGATTCCTCAGATTGCAGCAGAGTATGTTACATCTTGGCTGGTGAATCTTGGGCAAATATAGGAACATAGCTAGAAAGTGAATGCCAGAGAAGATAAAGCATTCAGATTTTGCTTGACCACTGCTGTGCCCAGAGTGTGCTGCTAGCTTCATTCCTTCCTCCAGCTACTGCTGTCCTCTACCCCTTCTTGTTCCCCATCTTCCCTTTGGTATTTGTGTCAGCTTTGGGAGAATTATCAACTAGACATTGCTAAGCAACTGAGTGGTCAGAACCCCATTGCATGGAGATTTTTAGAAAAGGACCATAAACGTGTGAGACTAGGACCAATTAACAAAAGAAGAATTTTCTTCAGAAAAATTGTATTTGTTATTTTTGCAGTTCTAGGAAGACTTCTGAGATATCATAAAGTATTATCATTCCTGGTAACACACTGACCTTTGTTTCCATGATCAAAATCCACACAAGCGAACGGAATGTGTTCCACTGAATCTACTGGCATTAGGCAAGGCCATAAGTATAGGAAATCTTAATTACAGTGAGGTCTGCATGGGAATAGAAACTGTAGTGATGAATGGAGCAGATTTCTCTGCAACATTTATCTTTTCATGTACAGGAGTCAGTGGAGGGACCACTGAGGCAACATAAAATCTATAACTATGTGATCATTTGGCCCTAAGTCAAGGTTATGAGGCAGGAGCTTCACAAACTGACGATCTGTTCTGCTATTCAGCAGTCTCAAAGGGCTAATGAGTGCAAAGTGTCACTTCCAACACCCATCTAATGCCCTTTTTCAAAAACCTCTTGGTACAATTGCTGACATGACATCAATTAATAAAATGGTGTCTTCAGTTCAGCAAAGATGCTGCATATGTTAACGGAAAAACAAAAACAAAGAAAGAAAGAAACAAAGATATGCTTGTTAAAACCACACCAAACTTTTTGTTTGACCGAAGTTAAGTTGGAACATTATTCCTACTACTGTTAGTGCAAAGACCAAAACAATTGCTTCTCAGATTAATGCATCTAACTAATATCTCTGCCCTTATCTTATTCAGGTCACTTGCTGAAGAAAGTACTGAAATTATCAGTGGAGAAGCATGAAATGGAAAAAAAATCAATAAGCAACGCACAAAGGGATTGCATCTCTGTGTCACTCATATGCATTATTCTCGGTTATTGAAAAATACCTTGGTGATGGGGCACAGACACCCAGCTGATGCTGTTCAGTTACCTCACATCCCTGGATCTGCAGCACTGCTCCCGGCTGAGGGAAGCTGGGAAGTAGACACTGCACAGTGTGCTTCAGTCAACAAGTTTAAAGGGAAATGAATACTGTTCTGAACGGCCTCAACTTCTTGTAGCTTTAGCATTTGAAGATAATAATTTATTTCATTTTCATAGAGCACCATTCATTGGAGGATCTCATTACCATGTGGGTCATTGTTAGATAGCATTGGTAATGTTATTGCCTGTATTTAAGTGGAAGACTCTTTTCAAGGGCTGAATAGCATTAAGGATCTGGAGTGATGAAAAGCTAGAGTTATATAAAGTGCAAAATTAACCATAATTCCTGACCTTTCTCCTTTTTCTGAGATTAAGTAGCAGTCTCAATTTTTTTCCTGCTATTGTCAGTGAGCTTCTTCCAAGTAACTAAACATTAGTTACTATGCACTACTAATTTCCAGTGCATGTAAAACCCCCCAGATTTTCCTATGAGTTTCATAAAGGAACATGAATACTTGTCTTAAAAGAGAACCTTCAGATTTTATTTTAAAATACAGATAAATATTTCTATATAATTTAAGTCCAATATAAATCCATATGATTTGTGTGTCACCTAAAAATTATGTACTCTTTTCCATGCTTTTATTCTTTCTAGGGCTTATTGTTTAGGTTCCCTCCATGCTTTTTGTTAATTTATATAGCACATTCCTATGACCTTTCTTCCTATTTCTTAGTTTCAAATCAGTTGGGGTACTTCTGTGCATAATTTTCCTGCTTATGAAGCTCTTTCACATACTTTCTTCTTCTGTGTATGTTTTTTAATTATGTCCCTCTGTCTTTATTCTTTGGAATGAAGATTACTGCTCAGTTATCTTTCCCACCTCCTGAATATCTGGATGTGTCAGAGACACATTTGCCCTGTTATTTTACTATTTTGCACATGAAAAACTGCACCATGAACAGTTTAGCTAATACAGTAGTGAACTTATCATCTCCTGCCCTATACTATCACTTGAATTATTGCTGGAAATAATGGACCTTCACTGAGAACAGAATTACAATGAGAGCATTTTATTTCATACATATTATAATGTTATGTCCCATGAATATATAGAATAAAAGTGGTAAAGGATTTTCTAAATATGATCCATCTAAGTATAACATGATTCAACAGCTGCAGTCCTTCTTTGTAGCCACTGGCCATTCATTGCCTGAGAGGTTTATTAGAATGCTTTTACTTTTTGCTGCAGGAAATGTAAATGTAAATGTTGCAGCTAAGACCAACAGGGAGATAAAAATTTCATGTTGCTCTCAAAGTGTTTTCCCTTTTCTGTTGCTGCCCATGGGCTGGCAAAGGTTGTGACAATTGTCCATGCTCTAATTTGTCTTTCTGACAAAATGTGAGTCCTTATAAGCAAAAAACCAACCAAAAGCAAAAGCTCTGCAATAAGTCTTATGCATTTTAAAAGTAATTACAAGGGATCTGTCTTGCTCTTTGATAACCTTTTGAAACAATATTGTTCAAAATCTTAATTATGTCATAGGTTGCTTTTATGTTATTTTTTTTCTTGAATAAAAATCTAATTAGTAGCTAATACACAGTTGCACTACACTTTGCATATAAGTTAATAGACAATAAAAACACTGAGGTTCATTAAAGTGATCAAAGAGAACTGCATACTCTCCACTCCTTTTAATAACTGTTCTATAGAGAGCTAGAAGGTTTTTAAAAAGCCTGAACAGTCCTTGTCATTAACTCACTAAGTGAGTATAATTACCTAAATCAAGAGAACACAACTTATTCGCAATGAACTTTCCAAATTAAAATCAACGTTTGACTGCTAACACAAATGAGATTCCACTCATGAAGGGATGATTATAATTAAGCAAAAACTATTACTTTAAACTATCATGAACCCTTAGGACAATGACCTGAGTTTGTAAGAACGATTCTTTGTAATATTGAAATCGTGACACTAACTCTGATTAGCTGGTTTTCCGTTTAGAAAAATACTTAATAATACGGATCTAAATTCACTTTATATTAACTGTGAAGTTTATTGGGTGCAAAAAGATTCAGAAATCTTTAAGGATTGCTATTAAAATGAGTAAAAAAATGTGGATCAACAGCTGAAAAAAAGTGCTGGGAAACCATCCTGTCCTGAAAAACAAGTATGAAGATTCAAAACCAGAGATTTTTTTGACATTGTGAGATGTGACAATCAAAAGGGAAAAATCTCTGAGATCTCATCTAGATCACATCTAGATCTCAAAAAAAAAAAAAAAAAAAAAAGTTCAGAATAACAGTAACTGGGAAACTACCACTGTGATGGTTTTCTCGTGGGCTTTTTAGTGTAAGTGGGTTTGGATTTAAAAGAGAAAAGCAGAGACACTCCCATATGTATTTATTGAGTAGGAAAGGTTTAAGACTATACTTAACTACTTTGTTAAATATAGATAGATTTGTAACAATTGAAATCCCTGAAAGTAAAGTCATCTCTTAAATTTGAGAATTGGTTTAGAATGATCTAAAAAAGTAAAGCATTGCAGAAAAAAATCTGAACACCCCCCCCCCGAAAAAAAAAAAAAACCATCAGGAAGAAGCGGAAAAAGAGTAAATGTTAAAAAATTAAATGTGTAAAAAAAAAAAAAAAAAAGGCAAATTTGTTAAGAAGCCATCATGAATTACAAAATGGCATTTTGCAATGAACATTGCTGGCTAAACTCAGGCTCACAGTTGCTATATTAAAGGCATATTATGAAGCATAATTTCTGTTTCTGAAGCAAAAAATAGTGTCTATTTTGTTTAAATTAATTTCTGAACATGTAAAAACAATTCTAGATGTTTTTAAACCTTGGCTACAATTTAGTAAGAAAAAGTCTGTTCAAGTTTTTAAGTCACAGACTTACAGAAAAAGAACCAGAGGTGCTTGGTTTAAGTGATAAGTTTGGTGTCTGGGACCTTATTCATTAAAATGTAGGTCTTTGGTGTTTATATTAAAATGTGTTTCAGTAAGGAAACTCTGCTAAATTGTATTAATTTTTATATATTGATTATGATTATATGGGAGTACTGCACAAGCCAAACAAAAATATTTTCCCCCTACTAGTGGCTACATTGAATGCTCTTTAACATGAGCAAAAACTTTTAGCTTTTCTTACAATAAAGCTTCTACTTGTTTGCTTATGGTATATTCTTGTCCTCTGGAACTTTTGACTATACATATATTTATACCTAGAATTTCGCTGAAAGCTTTTCCATTTGCATTGATGGTATTTCTGATTTACTTACATTATACATTTGACAATCTATTTCCTTAACTGATACTTGCACATTTCACTAGTCCTAAATAGTTTTCTGGAGAAGAACTTTTTTTTCCTGGAATCAGCTTCCTTTGTGAACTCCAAGTAATTATTTTTTCTGGTTCAGCAGAAAGGTCCTGAGCTGATGAATTTTGCTGTAGTGAAATATATAGTGGGCCTCAGGTAGCTCATAAATATGTAAAATATCGGTTTGGAAATACATTTTTGTATTACTTAGCCTTCAATGGTATTTTAACAACATCAAAAGTGTTAGAACATTTTCTATTAAAGCACACATCTGTGCAAAGCCAGCAAAGGGACAATTCAGGAAACTAAAATTATTCATTCAGCAAGCCTTTGTGGGATCAGTCCATGAGTAAGTTATTCTGGTTCTTTGCATGGCTGCTTCTTCAAGTAAGAAGATTTAAAAATACTTAGAAAAACGTTGTAAAATCATAAATGGTTCCAAAAGTCTTAATTTAATCTATAATTGTGCTATATCTATCTGTATCTTCATAGACATTTAGTACCTTTGTACATAATTGATTGCATCTGCAAGGTGCTTTCAATACCAAATGTCATAATATAGTCATGGTAGCATTGCACAAATAACAACAGGTAACCAAGGATTTCAGCATGGTCTAGCAGCTTAAGGTTTTACCTAGCTTTTCCAGTACTCCCTCACTGATGTCACTGGTCCATGTGAGAACCTGTGCCAGATTTATTTCACCTCAACTTTTGAATCACTCAGCTGAGAAGTAATGTTGCTCTGAGGACAATCCTGCCTAACAGCTGCTTCCAAAGCAGTGGGGTGATCTATTTTACACCTACACATGAACTTAAAAAAGATTCAGAAAGATAAGAAACCATTGTGCTTCCTGTCAGCAAATGGAGCAACAGAAGTGACACACTGCTGTTCTCAGGCTCTTAATTTTGAAGTGGTTAAGAGGAAAAGCCAAACCAAACCCCCAACTTTCATCAGATTAATGTCACTCCATGAAATAATGTCAACCATTTCTTTTCTATTATTCATAACCAAAATATGCATACTAATATTGTCCTATTTTAATAACAGTTGTTTCACATAGTCTTGAGGATGGCGTAATGCCTGGAAACTGTTTCACTAAATTGCATACCACAATGATCTACTCTTTGGATAGTGTCCAGGACAAAGGCCCTGAAGTATAATTAAAAGCAGCTAATAATTAACTCTGATAAAATGTCATATGAAGGAAAGGATTGATAAATTTAGATATATACTATAAGTAGCTTTAATATGTTTCCCCATATAAGCTAAAATAGGTAGCTGTTCTGGAGATTACTGGTGTATGTAAACATGCTAAAATAAAACCTGAGAAAACTAGTTCATCCTTTACATCAGTACATCAAAACAATGGAATCAGTACATCTTAATGAGCACTTACAATTTTGTATTTTGTGCTACATGCAACCTATTATCAGATCTGCATCTCTGCATCTTACACGGAGTAGCTTCAGAGGCTAATTTCACAGAAGCACAGAACCACAGAATAGCTGAAGTTGGACAGGACCTCTGCAGGTCATCTGGTCCAACCACCCTGCTCACACAGGGCCATGTACATCCAGCTGCCCAGGACTATGTCCAGACAGCTTTTAAATATTTTCAAGGATGGAGATTTTACAACCTCTCTGAGTCTCTTCCACTGATCAAAAAATAATTAAGAACATAATTTTAGTGTAAGTAAAAATGCTCATAATGCTGCAAGAAAAAGAAAGAGGAAACTTAAATCAATTATACATTTATCTAATAGATTTATCTAATAGATTTATCAGAAATTGATATATTAAATGTACTCTTCAGGCTGTGATAATTCTATGAACTCTCAGTATATATAAACATATATTTAGCAATGGTTTGAGTGTATGTCTTCAGTTGTTATATACACCAGGAGGCTAGAAGATTTTGCTTTCACTTGCTTCTAAGTAAATTAAGAGTAATTCTACTGAATCACTCTCTTTAATGGAGTTATGTGATGGAGTGAAATTGAGAATCATGCCAGGTCTATGCGTATTTAAATTACCACCTTGATAACCATCTATTTTTAATTACTATAAAAAGCTAAAATACTAGCATACCACTTATTAAAGGTTACTCATTAATGTATCATTACAACCTGGTAAATAATGCAGTAGAAAACTCCGATGTCTAAAAATATGCCAGTCACAACTAAAAAAGCATGCATATTCTTTTAAAGTCCATTTGTGCTACAAACCTTGAGAAACAGGTGATCAACAATAGATTTATCTTTCTTAATGTCTTTATGAATATGCTCCATAGTTGCAAATATTTTTATAAGAGGTGATTTATAGTATTAATTGCAAAAATGAAACTTATTTGCTTTTGAAATAAATGAAAGGCATCTTTTGCACTAATAATTTTGTGGGTCTACAAGTAATTTTGGAGGCAATCATGTTACATTTTTTGTCTGTGAAACAAGGCAAACATGCAAAAAGTAATTAAAGATATTGCAAAAGAACTACAAACTCTGATTCTATATACAGAGAAACTGTTGTCTTCTTGATATGCATTTAATCTTTCCTTCACATCTACCACTACCTTAAAGGACCTGCCATATAAATATTTCTAATGATCAGTCTATTCTGCTGGTGTTGTCATCAATCACTACAGAACAAGTACTCTTTTACACAGTAATCACATAAATCGTCTTCCAAGAAATTATAATTCTTCCAGACACACCTCTTGATCTTTGGCAAGGTCATCTCAGCTTTTGAAGCCTTCATGGGAAGACAGCATATGTCAAAATTCAAAGATGGATGAATAGAAGGAAAAAGTAGATTCAGTTTTAAAAACTGTCAGGGTAAGCAAGTCTATCTCTTTAACAAGCAATGTATCAGAAGCATTTGTAATGAAGAGTTTGATATTTGCTGATAATATCTAGTAGTATTAATGCTTCTGCTACACAGAAAAAAATCACAAATTCTGGTTTGGAATGTTGCCGGGAATTACTCAAAGTTGTGCCACAATGCTCTGGAATAAGATTTCAATTTGTAAAAGTAATTTTTTTTGAGAAATGTATGTACCTGGTTAACAAAATTATCTGTGCTTCATGAAGGAAGGAAGGAAGGAAGGAAGGAAGGAAGGAAGGAAGGAAGGAAGGAAGGAAATATGTTAAAATTAACTTAAATTTACAGCTGTGGCTTCAGTGTATGAGATGCTATTGGAAGTATTAATAATAGACAAAAACTTTAGGGCATTTAGGGCAAATCCTCATGTGCCTTTTCTTTTAAGAATTTCCATTGTCGTCTTCTGAGCACAGGATACAGCCTTTATACAGCATATTGCCTTTACGTGCATATATTAGGGCTGTGGGTTTTGGTTGTTATATTTTCCCTTTAAGTGTTCTTTTCTGAATTAAATGAAAAAAATACTGAAAGAAAAACAGAACAAAAATCTTCCATTGATTACTGTTGTTTGTCTTCCTTAAAAGTCAAGAAAAAAAAAAAAAAGCAATAAAATTTACAGAGAAATTATTTCTGCAACAACATCATTATAAACCAATTGCTAAGAAATGGCTTTATGTAAAACTGTTTTACAAGAGAAATGGTGCACCAATGAGAATTATTTCAGCTGATGAAAAACCGGGAATAATAAGAAGACACTGGGGTAAGAGGCAATTAGGGTCTGATTTATTAAAAGATGCTGCATACAGACAGTTTTCCTCCTAACATGTTATATGCATTAGTAAATTTACAGGTCACCTTGGTGTATCAATAAAGAACAAATCTACAAAGATGTAAAGACGTAAGTGTGTTGGAATAGTCATCTCAGAAAAAAAACAAACCAGTTGTTGGATAAAGTTTAATGGTCAAATCTTGTCCAAGGGAAGGAGCTGTTGGCCCCCTGAAATGATGCTAAAGTTGCAGATAACTGTCAGACAGAGCAGAAGATACCAGGAACCAACCAGAAATAGAGTGTACTTATAAATTATATCTAAAGTTGCAAACTCTGAGTGAACAACTACTTATTACCTTTACTGATAACATGAAATGTTTAAATATCTTCATAAGTTCTAAAAAAAAAAAAAAAAAAAAAAAAAAAGAAGAGCTATTTTCTTCACTTAAGGGAACTAAGATGGATTTAGATGAATGTTGCCCAACAACACAGGATTGTAATAGTACTCATATTTCCCTATGACAACTAAACATATGACAATAATTCACAAAAGATTTTGCAGCATAGCTGAAAGATATTTCTGGTAATCAATAGGACAAGTTTATTCTCTGGAGAAATAGCACCCACATACTTAAAGTGTTTACTGTTAGATAACACAAAATAAGAAATACACATAAACCATATACAAGCCAAGCAGGAACACCTGGGCTCCTGATGTATGAGAGGTGTGCTGAAACATTTAAATGCCCTCACTGAAATGTTTCCTTCATAATAATATACATTATCTATACTGCAGTAGCAAAGAAGTATTCACTGTCAGACAGCTTGATTCAAATTAGGAATGCAGTAAGGCAAACTCATCTGAATTCCAAATGGTTTAAATTGATATACACAAGAGAAGGCTGGTTCTGTGATATGTCACAAGACAGAAATCAGGAAAACAGATTCAGACCTTTTCACTACTGCAGCCTTTCTCTGTGACCTTGAGGAAAGACAGTTATGTCCAGACTGCTAAAGGTAAAGTGGTGGAGAATATAAAATATAATTTCTAGACAGGTCAAAATAAACAAAATCATATTTATTTTTTTCCAGACAGAATGCTGATAATTCCATTGCCACATGACACTGTGCATACAGAAGGAGACACTGGATCAAAAACTGACCAGGTGAATTCTACAAAGAAATATGTTACAAAGTCTATTAAGAACAAGGATACGCCTACTGGAACTAGAAGTCTCTGGGTTGCAGATAAATGCTGTTTTGGAGGGTATCGCAGGGGAGATATCACAGCATGTTTGCCCTATGTAACACTGCTCCAAGTCATGGGTGGACATAAGATAGCAGACTGCACGGATCTTTAGTGTGGCCATTTTTGTGTTTTTAAAATCAACTTTTAACTTGCTAGCTTGGGAAATACTTTTACTGTACCTACTACAAAATGGAATTCATCTGTTTGATGAGCTGAGTAAATATTGATGCAGTTAGCTCACAGTGAACATTATCTTGCCACAGTTTCATTGTTACCGCCACAGTTAATATAAAACTGGCTTATATATACACGTAAGCTGTTATTCAGCATAGAAATAGCTTTAGATATCTAAGATGTACTTGCGCAAATTAATTTAATATTTAAATTATTAATGTAATGGCTTAATGTTATGACACATAATACATTTTTGGATAAGCTACAGGTGCTGTAACTCTCAATTTGAACACAGTTGCCTCATATGAACACATGCCATAACACAGTGAAGGGGATACTCTGCCACCTTGTGCCAAAGGGCTGGAGCAAAGACAAGGACTGTCAATGATAAAAAGCTGACACAACACAAAATGTAATGCCACAGAAAAATCATTATTCTATCAAAGTTCCAAATCCCATTTCAAATAGAAAAATCATCAAGGAACACTGTCCTATTACCATGATTTAACAGATATACTGAATTAGCTGAGCAATTTTAAATGTTTGTGCACTCATTCTGAGCCAGTGGCAAATATAGGATAATTTTGTTTAGCCTAGACTGAAATGATTGAAGTTCAAGCTAAGCTGATGAATGGTAACATGTTAAGCAGTAGTAACCTAATTGTGTGTCTGAGTTCTCAGTCTCCTAAGTCTGCTTAAGTCACTTTGGAAAATTGGATTTTGCTAAGTCATTTATAACAAGATTTTTCAAGGTATTTAGACATTTTACTCTCATAAAAATCAGTGGGAGATAGATGTCACAATGCCTTTAAAAATCTTATTTGTAGAGCCTTGCACTGCTGAGCAGAGAAAAACAGAAAACCATACTTGCAAGTTGTTTTCAACAGTGACTGCTTCTTGGGCGCAAGAATGCCCCAGTGATTAATTGAGGATAGCCAGACATGAAAGGACTCACCACACACTCATATAGAACCCCAGACCAAAATTTTAATGGTTATGAATCACCTGAAAGTTAAAACACACAAATATGTATGTCAACATTTTTTTTTTCAAGGCAGTTGCAGCTAGTTGGTTTCTTGGCACAACAGCAGACAGGAATGAACAACATGGTATTTCCTGCACTTTGGGCTTCAGTACTTAAGGAAAATCCAAAGTCATGACTGAGGTGGGCTATGGTCCCCTTTATCCCTGCTCAGATGGTGATCAGAGTCTGACAGTGACTTCATCCACTGGCTAAGGATGATGGAGTCCATGTGTCATTCCTGATCCTTAGAGCACAAAGAGGGAAACAGCAGCCCAGCATCAGGCTGGATGACCAGGCTAGCTGGTGTCTACAGCAAATAAAATTTAAAGTTAACAAATACAAGAAATTAAACAGTGATCAGGATATTTCCTTATGAGCTATATGAAGAGAGACCTGAATTTTTAGTGTACTGACCTCTGCCACTGAAAATTATCCTTTACTTTTCTGTGGAGCTTAACTTAGAAATGAGTAGGAGTTATACACCTGTTATGTGAGAATGGAGGGTGACCATAAAGCACCTCTCTTTAGAGTTAGTTTAAAATATTATCTGAGGTGTAAAATGCAACTCTGCTTGTTCACATGCTTAGTTTATTCCCTTATTAACTTCTTAATAGAAAATGCATTGAAATAAACTAATAGAGATAAATATCAAAAACTGGACTATTCAAGCCACAAATTAAACTGAGTGTTCCAGCATTACTCGCTTCACATGATTTGCTACACTTCCCAATCCTTCAGCAGAACTGAGCAGGGAGCATGGCTGAGCCTCACTGAAGAAGTTACAACCCTAGCTAGCATTACAAGCATCCCAACATAATTTTTAAATTAATCCCAACGTTTTTGAAATGGAAATCACACATAAAAGGGTAAAAACCCGTTGATTTTTTTTATCTCCAGGGCTGTGTGTGTGTTGCAGGTTTGAGAAATTTCAGAACATAGAAAGGTGAGACTAATTACTCAATGGTAAAATTAATACCTATCTAGGATCACTGAATTGAAAGAGCTGTGCATGTCAAAACACTCGAGTCATTGTACTAACAAAATCATAAAAAGGTAAAGATTACAGGGTATTCAAAACTAAAGCTATGATCTACAGGTGGTATATATTTATTTTTTTTTCTTTCCACAGTATTTAAATTATCATGCAACTTGTAATAGAACTTTAGCTTAATTATGCTATTTTTGAAATAAGACTCTGATACATGTCTGGTACAGAAACCATATTAAATCAAAAGAAAGACAATCACAGAAATATTTAAAAGGAAAATATAAATGGAAAAGGCCTTACTTTTTTATTCAGCTATTTAATATATAAAATAATTTATGAGACAAACTCCCATTGATTTATAGATCTTTTGTCTGTTTCAGAGTTCTAGGTTTAGAAACGGTAATTCCAAAATAGCAATAAAGTTTTTCATCCTTTCCTATATCTTACTAGATAAGAATTATTAGGTAAAGTGAAAATTATAATGCTTACGTATACTAGGTAGCAATTTCCTTGTGTGAATGGAATTCCTTGTGTGTATTGGTGTGATACAGGATATGTCAATGGATGCTGCTGGAAGTGACATTCACTATGAATAGAGTTACAGAAATCATCATCTAATAGATGTAGTGCAACATCAAGTAAGACAGATATTCATGTTCAGTGGTCACAATTTGGAAAAGAATTTCAGAGTTCAGCTCCCCTTTAGATGCCTGGATGCATAATTCCTTGGAAATTCTGATTGTTCTTAACAGTCAAATATCAGAATTATGAGAAACAGAAAATCTAAGCAAACTCCTCAGAGTATCCACAGTTTTTCACTACTGTATCCTTTCTTCATATAGATGAAATATAAATTATACAGGGTTTTTTTTACTCTAAGGTACTCAGACTGGTTCTTGAAATTAAAATTAAAAAAAACCCATTCTTCTTAAAGATGTTTGCAACTGAGCAAAGAGATGCTTGTCTCTGGGATTCAGCTGATGTCCTCAGCTGAGGACCTTATCAAACTCTTGGCTAGCAGGCAGAATTCCTAAGAATTCAGGATGTTGTGTTACCCTTAATTTCTTTAGCTACCCCGTTGTACGTGGGGCTTTGTATTTTTCATGCAACCAGCAGTATTTTAAAATTTGTTGAGTAAGTATAATTGAACTATTTTGAGTTAAGCTCCTGTTCATAATTGAAGAGTTTCCATTAAGCAAATTAAGACTTTTAGTCCTGCTTTCCAATGTCCTATGCTTTTACACATCTATCAGTCTGCCTGCCTGCCTGCTTATCTATCTATCTATCTATCTATCTATCTCATTAAAAGGTAGATGGTAATACAATATTAAGTTGGCACTTGTGAAAAGCAAAAGGTGTTACTTTTAATATGTCTGCATATTACCGTGTAAAACTTCTTGTGCAGGTATATATGCCTATGTTTTAGAGGAAGTTAGGAGAAGTCTTCTCATTTCCTGTTTCTAGAAGTTGCTGGATATTATTTGGCAAGAAGATCACTTAGATTGCTCTTGTACTGCAACCTGTAATACAGGCAGAGTTTTGAGCATTTCTGTGGAAAAATCACTACATAATTTTAAGAGAAAAGGTTGAAACTGTCACATTGCAGTACTCTAGCTATTGCTGAGTGTATGTTACATGATTTCCATAAAGTTTCATGGAATCCAAAACATTCTAATGATGATTGCATCTATTTAGACTAATTATGTAATTATACCAATTGCACAAATAGAAGGCAATACATATCCTTGAAGCCAACAAGTAATTATCAAAATAAAGCCAACATGAAACCAAGCTGGAAGTAAAACTGAATAAAAAGTTAGGTGTTTATTTTTCAACTACGTGCAACAAACATTTTCTGCTTCCCCTCTTCTTTTTCTCTTCAGCCTTCTACACAAAAAGAGAAGTCCCTTGCTTAGACTGCCTTAGGAAAATTCCTTATAAGGCTCCCTAAAGCTCGTTCCATATATCAAAGCTGAATTTGAAGATATGCCTAAATCTTGTCCCACAGAAGAGTTGAATTACATAATCTGGGTACAATATTGTTTATCACGTCCCATACTGCAGAGGTCAAAAATCATTCCAGGGAAGCATGAATGATCTGTTGGGTTTTTTTGTGGGGGTTTTTTTTGTTTGTTTTTCCCAACAGAAAGCTAACATTGCTGGTAGACGTGCTTTCAGAGCCTGGGTTATGTGCCAGGTAAGGCAGGAGCTTCATGAAGATTTATCAATTCAGCAGGACCTGGAGACTTCACCTCCCAAGTATGTTTTTAGGTTCTATCTGTACCACAAATATGGAAAATTGTTGTCACCTTCCTCAGTATATTGCATCAGTGAAGCCTTAACCTATTTGATTTTGTTCTGTCTTATATGTCTTGATAGTTTATGTGGGATGTTGTATTTCAAGAATCCCATGATAACATACAAGTAAACATTTAAACAACAAAAATGATTAATCAAGTACTTCAAGTTAATTATACCTTAATTCACAAGTCAACTGAGGATCACAGTTCCCACATACAATCAACTTCACAAATATTTCACTATATGTAAGTAATGTAGTTGAATGTTCTATCCATTCCAATACATTTTCCCACTTGCAGTTCTCCTACCCAGTTTTAACTTCGGGATTACAGAAACAGGATGGGTATTTCAAGCATATCATTAATCAACTCTATAATGAAGTAACTAGTAGGACAGTCAAAAAATGTGTCTAAAAATCACCGTTATGCTTTGAAAGGCCACTAGCAACAGTGCTTGAGGGACTCAGATTTCCCAAATTATTTGAAAACTTTTGCTTTTGTAAGGAGTCAACTAAATTTGTCTTCAGAAAGAACGTCAGTGATGGCATGATGCATAGAATTCAGTCTCTGTACAACTAACATCTGGGATTAATGTCCTAATAGAAAAAAAGACTTATAGTGATTTAAACATTAATTTTCCTCTTTTTAGGCATAACAAAGACTACCACTGTATTTGGGTTATAGGGAGAGGGAAATTACTATCTGTTACACTAAGTCATCTCTCTACTTTAAAAGCTTACAGTTTGTTCCAATAAAGATGTGGTGACACTCCTTTGGGACCACTTTTTAGCAGAATCACTGAAGTCTGTGGACTACCTCATCCAGAACACTGTTTCACAAGCTAGCCAAAGACAGTAAATCAGTTTCCACATTTGTTTGTCTGTATATGCAACACAGAGCACAAACAGATCACTGGTAAGCCATATTGTCCATACCAGTTTGAAGAAAGGTAATACAATTCACGTTACAATATGCTTTATCTATTCTAAATTACTTATTTTCAATTTGTTTTTATTTTCGTTCTATGGAATTTCATGCATACACATTGTCAAGAGAGTGAGTGTTTAAAGCAGTTTTACACTTTTTTTTTTTTGTATGTACTAAGGGATATTTACATATAATTCTAAGGACAGATATTGTTAACTTTTAAAAGAGCTGTGGTAGTTTTAATTAGGGCACTCAATGACATTTGCTAGCAACATTTAACTTTAATCGACAACTTGTCAACATGATCTAACATTTCCTATTTTCAGATGACTATGGGAGAAAGAAGTGCAAACACCACTAAATGAAGCTACTAAAGGACTTGCCATTAGCTTATGCAGCTAAAGAAAGCACTTTATTAAACAGCTAAATTTTCAGGTTTCCTCTAAGTTCATTATTGCAAGTTGTACTTTTAAGTAAGGAGAATGTATCTCTAAACTTCAGGGTTTGCATGAGGGTCTATTTCTGTCTTTTCTGCAGACACTGAAAATGTATTTAAATTAAATATTGAAAACTATATAATTTTATTGACTAGTTGCAGTAGCAACAATGATGACATACTTGAACAACTTCTAAAAATTCTTTATCGTTATTACTGGAGTGCTTGGAGATTCTGACTGATCTGAATGATCCATTTTGCTCGGCATATTTTTGAAAACTGTTGCCTGCATTCATTTAAGAAATGCACATGTATGAAGAAAAACTCATCCAAAAATCTATCCCCCAAATAGGTGCATAACAGTAATTCATCAAAGCTCTAGTCTGGGAGGAAAAAATGTTTTCTTCTTCTCTGCTTTCTGTAAAGTCCATTGAGGGAAAACAGATTCTCACAAGAAGGAAATTCAAAGGACAGGGAGTGGAACTATAAATTGAGCAATTAAGGAAAGATCATTATCAAGTATTTATTATAACAGCTGAAGACGAATTGTCTAGCAATCTAAAAAATCTGTAAACCAATGGTGACATCCTCATATTGCAACAAAGTATCAGACACAAAATACAATATTGTTTAGAATTATTAGAACTGTATTAGAATTAGGGTGGATAATATAAACATAATAAAAAATGGGCAATAGCAGAGTTCACCAAATCATCATCAGAGACAGACAAATTGGATAATGTTTTAAGTAACTTTTGCTGAAAGAAAAATCAAGTTTGATGGTCATTATAAAACAAAAATAAAACTGTGTCTTATGAAGTATGTACTGTTTTGTAGAAAGCAAAACATTTGTCTATGCCTGAAGAGATTAATTCCTTTTGCAAGTGTCAGGAACTTTTGTTGGGATTTTAAGTGGTTGCTAAAAGTCAAGGAATATATTTTTAATGATGATAAGAAAAAAAGATGTCATAGTATTGTCCCTAACCAAATACCATTCCTAATGCATGTTACAAGATTAAGGCTCAGATTCACCCTATTTGAACTAAATAAAGAAGATAGCTTCTTCATATTTTCTGTTTCTATCCAAAGGAAAGAAATCAGAATCCCCAGATGACTATGCCACCTAGGCTCCACTGTGTAGCAATGGTTTGAGACAGGAAAAAAGTCTAGATCCAGGGGCTTTTCTGCTTTGGAATATAGTTTGACATAGCTATGCTTCCATTGCTCTTCTACTCATGGAGAACACTGACATGTTTTTATCCCTCATTTGTGAGGAATAAATGTACACTTTAGAAATGGATTAAGGTAAAGAAAGTTAGGAACCTGATGTCAAGTTTTTAAGCAACTGTTACCCTAAAAAGCCTTAAGAGACAAATTTACACTAATGCAAAGATCTTCTCAAGACCATCGATGATCTGATTGTGCAAGTTACCATGCGTCAGCTGATTGTGGATAGCAGTCAATGCATATGGTTTTACCTCAGGACAAAGTATGGTAAAGTTCTTGACGTAAGTAATCACAAACAGAATTTTAAGCACATGCTTGAATCCCTCTGAGGCTCAATACAATTTGAAGTTCAAAGTTAAGCATATGCTTAAATATTTTCTTGAATATGCATGAGCTGCTCAGCTGGGCCCTTCAGTGAACATACCTCCTTTTAAAATTGTTTGCTAGAATATTTGCAGAAAGCGAATCCAGTGGGAGCACAGACACAGCCAATTTTTTTTTTTTTAATTTTTTTTTTTTCCAAATAAATGTACTTGAATAAGTTTTGCAGTATTTGCTTAGCATTTCTTAGGGGAATAATATCTGCCAATTGGACTTGCCATCAATAAGGAAGTAACTAGATGCAAAATGTCAATATATATTGCTCTCTCCAGAGCAGACATGTCAATGAAATTAGAAAGCAAATTACTGAACATCTGGTTAGAACTATATTTTTAAGAATTCTGCTCTTGTTAAGCCTGCTCTAGTTCAAGACAGAGAACTGAGGGAAGAACATCTCATTTCTGCACAGGCATCTGCTGTATTCAACAGCTGCCTATTCCCCAAAGCTTTGACAGAGCTGGGAACCAAAGAGGGCATTTGAAGATTCAGTTTGTGCAACAAGAGTGGTTGCAGGGCTCCAAGTCACAGCCATGAATGGGGGTTTCGTGGTTCAGCAGCTGCACACACTGAGTGCAGTGGCCTGTGCCACTGCTACAGTGATCACGTGACCTATGGAAAAGACAGGAATCAGAGTGTGGCTTCAAACCTGAAGCAAAGATAAAGCAGAGACAAATCTCAGTAGGATTTTCTTATGAATTTCAAAGCTTAAGTATTATTTATTACTTTTTAAATGATTTCTCTTTCATTCATATACTGTAAGATAAGAGCGGATGTAATACAAGACTAGAGAAAGGATGTCAATGTCATGTCCTTTACATCTGAGTCACTGTTATGAAATCGGGTTGGGCTGCTCTTTGTGAAAAGTCTTTACTAGGAAGCACCTACACAGTGATAGCACAGAAAAATGTCTGATACTTAACATGTTCCATAATATTTAGGAAAATAAGATTTTGATGAGTTATATAACTCTATAATAAACATACTTTAGAATAAGCAGTATTTCCATTAAAGGAGTGATCTTTTAATTTCTAGTACACCTAAAGCTCCTGGATTTTCCCAGAGTACTAAACCCCATAACAGACAATCTATGCTTGAAGAATATAGCAACCATTTAAATTGAAGTGATGTACAATTCATTGTGCATTAACTATTACTGACATACATGAATCTGGTTATTTTCTCTCTTATTCTGCTTCAAATATACTGATTAATTATCCAAAACCCATTAAACAACACCGTTCATCTGTTACTTAAAATTACATGAAAGATATGAGAAGGTTTAAGGTTCTTATTTTTTATGGTAATTCTTGAATGTTAGTGAAGCAAATCCAGAAAAGATGGGCAGGGAGAGAGGACCTCTAGCCTGGGTTTGCTCCTAAGATGCATTTCATAATGCTGCAATCAGTCTTAAGAGATAGTATTTTGTAAAACATGATACAGGGATGAAGTGGAAGACGGTAATTTCTTCGTAAGTGTTAGTAAATTATTCTGACATTGACTATAAAGGTAAAACATTTATGAGACCTACTGATATGCACTGCTAGCCATGTGAATTGTGATCTACCTGGAAACTATGTTTATGAGTAAACAAATCTGCTAATTAGAGTTAATTGTGTCAGATGCATGGCCAACAAACATAATTAATCTAAGCTCTCTCATTCCATTGGGAAAAGGTATTACTGAGTGCATGAGGTGAAAAATGTAAATAAACCTCAGAGTGAAAGGCAAATAAGCGTTAAAGTGTGAAAAAGCATTCAACTTAATCATGGCTGAAAGCTCAGAACATATTAGGGATTTGACAGAAAGGTGATAGGGAAATACGGAGGCAGATGAATGTAGAGAAGGAAAAGAAATGTGCTGGGTGATCTATGGTGAATATAGGTAAAAATGACTGAGTTGCAGTTTTTACATCAAAACCAATTGCCACATGGTTACTAACACTCCATTTGCAATGCTCTGACATATAGAAATATCAAAATAGAAATAGCTACTCAAAATGTCTACATTTATATATAATCTACATATATATAACAAAATATAAATCTATATAAGTAATATATATCTTTATAAATATAATATGGATCTAAAAAATATATCTAACTATATAGAAAATAAACCTATATCATTCTTTTTGAAAGAAATATAAACTTTTCTGAAAATTCTGCTGTCTGCTATCATTCCAGGTAGGGAAGAATCACTGTCATAAATCAGCATGGTTGCCATCAGTGATCAAACACCTATAGAATTAATCTATCTGAGGGGCTTCCAAGCCATGCTTTCCTATTGATGTTCATGCTCTGAATTGCAACAAAGAGCCTGGAAGGCAGTTAAAAAATTGAAAAGAATGTTTACAATCCTATGATTCAGACTCCTTTTCCTGAGAATAAACAGGCCATTCTGTGGAGAGCAAAGCCATCAGCAAACACTTGAAATTTATTAAATACTTTTCTACAGCATTACTCCTCCACCTCACTAATTGCTGCAGCTGCTGCTACAAAAGCATTTCAATTATAGCTGAAAGGAGAGGTGGCTCATGCAAATCTTACAGGAAAAAAGACCCCTATGATACTCTTCTGTGATGTGGTCCAACACATGAATGTTTGTATGGCTCTTCTCCTTTCCATAGTCACCACTGCATGACATTCTGGTTGTTGTGGTAGAAAAAAACCAAACCAAAACAGTAAAAAATATGTAGACAAACAAACAAAAAAACCCAACCTAACAACCAAACTATTATCTTCAGCAGGGTATGATTTCACATCTTGCCTTTTTTATCCATCAGCAAGGAGGATGCAGCTAGCTGTTTTATTTGGTCTGGGTTAGGAAAAAGACACTGAAATGCATAACACATTGTTCCTTACCTGAAGGCAACTATGAGAAGCTTTGGAGTGCTCACTGGGGTGTCACACAGATAACCTACAGCACAGCAACACCTAGGAGTCTGCAGTGACACAAGAGAGAGGACCTCAGAGAATATGGTGCAAAAGGTTTTGCTGTCCAAGCAGACAGTGAACATTGGTGGTTAGAAAGCATGACTCTAAGAAAGGTTTAAAAGGGAGGCAGGTTTTATGAGCATTTTATTTCAAACTTAATAAAATGGGGCTTTCTGTATTTCAGTTACCTCATTGTAGCTTGCCTTCTAATAGATCTTTAAGGAATGCTTTTACTGCATTTTGTCTGACAATGTTAAAGGAAGATAGGATATTTGTACCACAAGGCCATTTGTACCACAAGGCCATACTTATATTAGAGTTGTCAGAGGATTGATTTTTCCCAAATATCACTGGATGAAGTAAAAATGCTAGGCCCTTTCCTCTCCCTTTTCAGCCACCAAGATCAAGAATCTGTGGCTTGCAGCTCCCAGATGCCTGCCCCGACAGTGACCTTTTTTGTATTTTGTCCTGTACCATAGTTTATGCATTTCACGTGCTTCTGCAGGGTTACCTCAGGGATGGAGATACCAAAGGGCTGAGATCCATCTTACCCCTCTTTGCCTTTCTTTATCCCAGTGTCTAATGACTTAGCAACAGCAGTGTAAACTAAACCTGGTTCACAGGCATAGGAAGAAGCAAATACCTATCTTTTCACTATTTTTTTAGTTCATCCAGAGTGGGATTTTTCTCTTTTAATTTACAGGTTAAATCTTGTCACTTTTTGTATAAACTGTGGCTAGTAATATCTGAAAGTGGTCTCTTACATTTTACTAAAATGTTTCCAGACTTTTAAAAATCTTTGGATTGAAAACTAGGACTGGAATTTTGAGACTTTTAGAGAATTTTGTCTTCATTCTAAACATGATTGTCATTTCATATTAAAGTATCTTCTCCCCTCCCCTCCCCTCTCCTCTCCTCTCCTCTCCTCTCCTCCCCCCTCCCCCCCCCTCCCTTCCCTTCTCCCCCCCCTCTCCTC